>JAULKJ010322576.1:0-10406 GCA_032355405.1 Rubia balearica
TTAGCTTCACGTGGCCTTGTAGAAGCTTAGTATAAGAAGTTTCTAGTTTCACGTGGCTTCCAATTTGTACTTTTGCTTACTATTAGCTTCTCAAGGACTTATTAGGTCAAGCTAACATCTTTTCAATTAATTTTAGGGCCTTGCTTGCCACTTATCACTGCCACCCTTGCTTACCATTAAACCAGTTGCACTTGTGCACCAGTAATTTGTGGTTGCCCTATGTGTTTCATTTGTCCCTACAAATTAATCGCTCCGTCTGTCTCAATTCAAACTTTTAACCTAAAAATCTGAACAATAAAAATTAGCTGAAATAGAATAGATATGGCACCATAACTCTAGGTGCTTGGATTTATGTGAATGAAATGAGTGGATGAAATTGAATTTAGAAAGAAAAAAGTAGAATGAATGTCCGGAATTGAAGGAATCTTGGTATACAAGGAAAGTGTGTCAAATTTACAAAAACACACAAAAAAAGAAAATGTATCACATCAAATAAAACGGATAGTATACATTAATGTAGGGATAAGCCAAAAATGATCGTTTCTAGCTAAAATTTTACTGCAAACACTGTCAGGCGTAAAATACCCTAGTGTGGGAATGACTGTAGTCCCTCGCTATCAGAGATGGCGCATATCTAACGTTGTTTTTAACTTCATCGTCCATCGTAACTATTCCAGGTTAAAATTAAGATTGACTGAAATCTCAATGGAATCAGTCATCCCTTGTCGTGCCCATCAAAATTTCCGACCATCACTATCACCACCACCATCTGCTTTAACAAAATTTAGAAAACCACTCAAATCTAGTTCACAGACTCGAAATTTCCAAGACCTCAACAAAAAAAAACTAATTAAAAAGGGAGAAATTAATTGAGATCCAACCTTTAAAGAATGAGTCTGAAACTTCAACAAAACACCATCGATCACCTGAGAAAAAGATTGAAAAAATGTAAACGGATAATAGGAGAGGACTGAGACGCGTTAGCAGAAAATTTCATAAGGGGTCATATTTCTGGATAAGAAAGAGATGCTAATATCAATTAGTATATAGACTCTAATATTATCATGTGAGATATTGTTAGACTCCTATGTTTACTTAGTTTCTAAATATCAAACTTTAATGTACCATTAATATTCGTAATTAAAGTTAATGATGGTCAAACATGGTCTGAGAAAGTTGACCAAAAAGTCTGTCATTATTGCTGGGACGGAGGGAGTATCCATGAATGGAAAGCACGAGGAATTTTTTATAAATATAAAAGTTTTAAACTTCATGTGTTGACACGTCATATTGAAGTTATAAATGTGATAATTTCATTGGAGATGAAAAATCTTAAATCGCCATTAGTCCATCTCATCTGCTTACATCATACTGAAGTTCTAATCAAAATCTGACATGTGACACCTAAGAATAAGGAAGACCCCCGAACCATTGGAGATGTTCTTAGTTAGTTGGGAGGAAACTCTCAGCTAGAATTCCAATGGAGGATTGAGATGATTTAGGGTGGAGGCCAACTTCTGATTTTTCCTTCGAAATAGATTTTGCTTTCAAAATAAACACTTTTTGTCAGTTTATCAAACACTAAAGATGTACTTAGCTTATAAGCAAAACACTTATAAATTCTACCTGTCACACCCTAAATTCCATATCATTTGTTAATGAAAGCATTAATATGTGCAAATTAATTAAGGATCACATATATATGACCATTCTATACATCCAAGATAGATCATGATCAGTTGGGCTTATCCATTTTTTCCAGGACTCAAAGCCCCTACCAAGGGACAAAGGATAACATAAAAAAAAACCCACCAAACATGTCCCATTAGCAATGCAAAGAAATGGCAAGAAACAAGAAGGGTTCAATACAATCTTTATCCTAATGAAGGATAAGATTCTGGTAAGTAGCAGATAAATAAGCTGTGGACCTTTAGGATGTAAGCTTTTGCTAACCAGCTAGAACTCAAAGCTAATCAATGTGGTTTTAACAGCTTTTGGCCCCCTCTTAAGAGTTTAGTTTTGATGCCATTTGTGGGCACATGAATATATCTTGAAAAATTGCTGTCTCCATGGACTTGTTAGACAGGTGGCACAACATCAATGGAAAATGTTGATTTGTTGGAGACAACTTGAATGTTAATGCCTTGTATTGGTGGATTGGGATTAAAAATGAAATCAACATTAATTGAACTCAACTGATCTTATTTGAAATGAACTATGGTTAACTTCAAAAGGAAGTGTTTATATGTATGTAAATTTGATAAGGTTTGGGTTAAAGTAGCTGAAAATTTTAAGGTTTGAGTAAGATTTGGGGTGGGTCAAGTCTTAATATTAAATTGATCCATTTATCTTTATATTTTAAAAGATAAATTACAAAATTAATCATGTGATTTACATGAAAATGTTAAAATAATCATGTAAAATTAGAAAGTGTCAAAATAACCTTAAGTAATTGACGAAAATGTTAAAATAACCCCGTATGCGTTGATCATTTATAAAATGATCAAAATAACCCTACTTAGTTTTTTATAAAAAAAATTAAGACGAATTTACCCTATAAAAATATCAGGTTAGATCAGTATTTTCTATAAAAACATAAGGTTACATCAGTATGGTTTTTTTAAAAAAAAACATAAAGTTATATCAGTACATTTTTTTTTAAACACCAATATATCTCTTTTTTACGTACTCTAACTTGACGCCGAATAGTGAACAAATTTTCAAATATTTATAATCAAATTCTCAATGGCAAATAATCACCAAGATATCTCCCCAAAACCTTCTTCTTCCCAATTAAATCATTGTAACACACAATCACGCACTAGATTCTTACATTGCATATATATGGCGCATCTCTATTTACTTCTTTTTCCCTGATCCTGACATTAGTTGGTAATTATTGAATTCAGAGTACAAAAGTTAAATTCCATTTTCTGTGTATTTATAGATAGAAACTTGGCCCATTTCCCCCCTCATTATTTGTGCAGGAGAAGTTCATGGTTCAACATCCTATACACACATCAATAAATGCTAGTATACTATTTTGTCGGGGCTATATCGGCGCCGAAAGTCTGCCGCTATCAACCATTGGATTCGCTTTTCAAATCAGCGAGTCGAGGATGATCTAATCGCCGAGTTCTCATTGTGCAAGAGGACGGAATTTCTAGATTCATTTCATAGGATGTCGAGGGAGGAGGAAGCACCAAGTTTTTTAATATTTTAACTGTATTGATATAACCTTATGTTTTAAAAAAATGTACTGATCTAACCTTATGTTTACATAGAAAGTGATCTAACCTTATTTTTTATAGGGCAAAATTGTCCATTTTTTAAAAGGAACACTAAGTAGGGGTATTTTGATCATTTTCGGGATGATCAGTGTTGCATTTTTCACAGTCAATGCCGGCGGGGTTATTTCAACACTTTCGTCAATAACTTAGCGTTATTTTGGCATTTTCAAATTTGCCGGATTAGCACTTTTCTCTATTTTAAAAGTAATTTTCAAATCATATATATAATTTTGAATTGGCTATGATCTATTAAAAAATATCGACCATCCTAAAATTACATAAATAGAATTTGATCCATTCCGCTCCGCCCAACTTCAATCCAACCCGTTAAGTTCTAAAATTTTAGATCGTTTTGGACCAATGGACAGACCCGAATCAACCCGCTTGTCAAAATGCACACCAAAATTACATTACAATCGTTTTCACACTGCCTTCTTGTCGTAAATTCTCCAAAGTGAAAAACAAGAAAGAGAAGCCAAAAATCCAAGCATTCATCAAGAGGAGGGGGTAGCATTTTTTGTCGACGGAGGTACAATAATGTAATAAGCCCAAATGACATGACTAACTGAACCTCTACAATCACAACATTCTCTTGAAAGAGACAAGAGATAAGTGATTTGATCGATTACTATTTTAAGAAATGGGAAGTACTAATGTAACATGCAAAGCTGTTTTCATCATGTTTTTTTAGCTTTTATTCAATCAAACTCATAATTATTGAAGTTACCTTAAGGGATGTGATAGATGATAAGAGCTTGAGGAGCCTATGTATAAAGTCATGATATTATCATCTTCATCTTCTTATTCATCTCAGTTCCGTTTATTTTATCTCAGTTCAACTCAGATTAACCGAAAGAAACGTTTGGAAGTGGTTTTCATGGTTTTGGTACATCAATATGTTTTATTCCTAGTGAATTATATTATCCCTTTTGCTTATACAGAATTCTAGGGTTTGGTTTTGATTATTGCATGTTTATTGCCTAATTGATATGATGCAAGGGAACACATCCAAAGTGTACCAAATTATATGCTGTATACTATGTGGGAAATGGCCATGATTTCTGGGAAGATGGAAACTTAGTTGAAGCATCGTATCATTTTAGCCACTTTTCTAACAATAACATACAAAATAAGATACTGTAATTTCACATGATATATCTTTCATTTTCACTAAGGAAGTTTTAAGCTCCATATTATACTCTCTCCATGGAAAACTGCATTAGATTGTTACTTGCATGATCCCATATCTCTCTAACATACATAAGGATACATTAAAATGTTTACTTGAAATTCACTAATAAAAAATGTTGCAAATTGCGCATGTAAAAATATTCTCTAACATTGAGATACATGCATTAATTTTAGCGCAATATACAAATATAACCCTATATACTTGATTAATTGTCAATATAACCCTTAGATAATTGAAACTACAAAACAACCCTAATTAGCTGATGAAAGTGGTGATATAACCCTAAGACACCAGTTTCGGCATTAACCGGTGTTGACCGCGTATAAAATGATCAAAAAGCCCTTCCCCTAAAACCTAAAAGTGTTAGAACAATTTCCCCTCATGCCACCATGTTACCGCCGCTAGGTTGCCGCCGCCGCCTTCACTAGGCCACCACACCCCACTCCACCCACCACTGTAACCCCCCCCCCCCACGCCAACCTCCAGCTCTGTCACCAACAGTCTCGCCCACTATCACTTCCCTCCAGGCCACCAACTCATCCTGACGGCCACCACCAAGCCCAACGCCACCCCTCATCCAAATGCCACCCAGCTGCCGTGAAACCCTAACCCACCTGCCTCGACGCCACTCGGTCACCGCGAAACTCTAGCACACCCACCGCGACACGGAAATGCCACTGCAAAACCTAGCCCACTCGCCGCTGCTTCACTTCGCTCTGCCGTCAACCGTCGTCTTTGACGCTGCACATGAGATTGTTTGACGTCGTCCGACTAAAGGAATCAGAGGTTTTCGTCGCGATTAGAAGGGCTTCGTGGGTTGAAAGAAGAAGAAGGAGTAATCCCTCAGAAGAAGAGACGAAGGTGGCCAATAGAAGAAAATGGAGAAGATGTGGTTAGGGTTGGGGGGTATCATAGTAATTTTATTTTGTTTCAGTTTTTTCATAGGGGTAAAAATTTCTTTGCATGGAATTCCTACTAAAAGTTGTTGGAATGGATACATTTGCACTTACACTTACACTTCCTATCTAGGATTATATTTACACTTTCAATTATCAAAATGTTATATTATCACCTATGTGAATTAAGTAAAAGCTATAAAACACTTTTCTCTTAATTTTAATAAATATTGCAAGTAGGTTAAGAAAAAGTCAAATGTTAGAGATGAATCCCAGCAATGCATGCTCACGAATTTTTATAAAAATTAACCCCTTACTACTTGGATCAATTTTCTATGCTAAAATGGGTAAAAAGAGTGAAAAGATTAGTAAATGAACAAAAGTAGTTTTTTTGCTAATTTTTTTTGTTTATTATAAAATACATTACAATAAAAACTCGGACCAGCTTATTTGGAAGCTCAAAGTAAAGTAGCAGTGAAAGGGCTAACGAGATTACCAACTCAAAGTTTCAAGTGAAAGGTGAAACATCTAATACTATTGGCAATTTGGCATATTATTACTGTCTATATTCGAAATTGATAGTGCTAGTTATTTAATAGGAATTAATTTTTCAAGCAATTTGTATTATTTTTTGCATTTTTTTAAACGTCAACTATTGACAAAATCTTGAGAAATACCGTCTTTTCATAGACATATGAAATGACGGGATTGAATTAAAATTATAGAAAGGTAAAAGATTTTAGTTGCAATATTGATTTTTTTTAATATGCAACGTGTAGTAGTTATAAGTTTATGACCCGGTCAATGCAACCCAAATTTTTTATCTTGATTTATTTTAATTTGCAGTATAAATGTTGATCTTTCCATAATATTACATGTAAAGATCGTCTTTCAAGAGACGGACTCTTAACTATTAAACATTAATATTAAACTTCCTTAAACCTACACGACAAACAGAATACACGTACTGTATGATTTTTAAATACAATTGTTTTTATTATTGTCTCAATTGGACTCTTTTACACTGCACTAAAATCCACACTCTTCCTTCAAAAAAGGTAAAAAGTGAAATAAGTAAAATAAAAAGGCGGTAAATCATACTAGGCATCCTTCCAAATTATGTATTGCCTTCAATTTTCTTAGGAGCCTTATTCTTTTCTATTGAGATGGTCTTTTAAGTTGATATTATTTAGCAAGATTTTTTAAATAATTTTATCTGCTTATATTATATTCTTTTCCATTTACCTACACTTTAATTCAGTTTAATTTAATTTATTTTATTAAATTTTACCTTGTTCTAGTTTATTATTTATATATTTATGATGTTTAATTTCTAGTTTAGTTCAATTCAATAGAAAATTGATTTAAGCGAAAATAATTTTATTTAATATGTTTTTTTTAACATCACTTATTCTAAATTATTCTAAATTTAAGTGCATTTTCTACTCCTCCGTTTCACTAACAATGACACACTTGCCAAAATTGGATGTTTCTTTAACAATGACACATGCTACTTATGACAAGTTTAAGATTTTTACATCCACTCATTTTACTTTCTCTTCTTTCAATTCAATTCCATCCACTCATTTACCATCTCCTAAATTACTACACCCAAAATAATGTGTCATTATTATTGAAACGGAAGGAGTATTGCATTGATGTGCGCCAACAAGATGCGGGTGGGCAGTACAATTTGCTCTCCCCATGATCAATAATCCTTGGTGGTCAAAACTTTAGAGCATGTGCAATGGTGAGCCCGAACTACTCCGGCTCAATTAATTAAATAATGAATCTCTCTCTTCCACATCAGCTTTGAGCCCACAACTAAATCACCCATTTTTTCTCCCCACAGTGGTTGAGACATTTCTAAGCCCACTTCATGGACCCCATTTGATTCTCTCTATCCTACTCATTAATTTTATATTTAATATATAAATTTACCTAGCAAACTAAATTCAAATATGAAATTTAATAATACATTTGTAATTTTTTAATTTAATATCATTTAGAATTTTTTTCAAAAATTAATTTCAATTTTTAAAATTTATATTATGAAACGTAATTAAAATGAACCATATATTTTTTAAAAGAATGTAATTTTGTTTTTAAAATGACCAAATTTTAATTTAGATATTGAAAAATAAAAATAGAATTTATAAGAACAAAACAAAACTAAGAAAAAAAAAGTAAAAACAAAACAAAGAAAAAAGGGAAAAAAGAAAGCATAAAACAAAGAAAAGAAAACATTGAAACAAAAACATTTGAAAGAAATGTGCAAGACACATGGGTTGTCAGGCTTTGTCAGCCGAAATAATGGTGCTGGACGGGCTGCAATTTTCAATCCCGAGCAGCGGGCTATATTTATGTAGCCCTCTTTGAGCCCCCATTGTGGGGATTGTTGGGTTCAATTCCGTCTCAATTTTTAATTAAATCGGAATTGAACCCTCCACTGCACATGCTCTGATCTCCAGCGCGTGTGTCCAGGTGCCCATTGAGTCTCCAACGCGTGGTTCCACGCTCCCGTAGTATCTCTAGCTCGTATCAATCATGCACCCGTTGTGTCCCTCGTGCGTTATTTCCACGCGCAGGGCCGTTTCCGACAATTTGGAGGCCCTGTGCAAAATAAATATGAGGCCCCTAAATACATTAATATAAAATTATTGAAATTTTAATTAATCAATTTTCGATTTATTCAATTAGGTTTATTCAATTTTTCCATAAAAGATCCAAAATCGAAACCGACCCGAATAATACAAATAACCCAAATTATCCTAACCAAATTTAAAATTCAGTTTCAATTTCGGTTTGAAATTGAATTCAAACCGAGTAACCAAATAATTTGAACGTTTGGACATTATTTATTGTTGCCAGACCAAAAACTCATAAACAGGTAAATTTTTAAATTTAAAAATGATCTTTCGAAGACCCATTTTTTGATTTCATATTTTTAAATGACCTCAATTTGGGCTTGTTGACCATTGAATGAAAGAACAAAGTGATACCCTATTTATAAGTAATTTCTACCTAATAATTTCTAAAACTATCAATGTGGGACAAACTTCCCTTTTGCCCACCCTTACCAAAAATTTGGGGCCCCTAAAAATTTGGGGCCCGGTACAAGGGCACCGGTTGGAACCCCCTTGAAGCCGGCCCTGGGAGTGTATGTATATGGAAATTTTTTATATGTTAGTTTATGTTAATATGCAGGGTACATCGGATTTTGTCATGTGTTCCACAAATAACTTCTTTCTTCTCAAAAAAAAATCACTTTAATAAATATATAATTTGTATAACACGTGATAAAATTTAATTTGTTTAACGTCTTAACATACAATATTTGCTAACATGTAAAATTTTCTGTATATACTATTACTGAGAAAGTAAACATTGACTTACATGACAAAATCTCCACCTCAAACCAACGCATATACAATTGCAATAAATTCGATACTGCATGCTAACAATATGTCTTAATTCGTATTGATATTTTTTCTTTTTAATCTAAAAATACAATTACAACCGACAAAACAAAAAGGAGGGCGACTCCACTAGGGCACTAAATATCACATTATAAAATTTCTCTTTCAAGTACTTAATTTGTGTAAACAAGTAATTTGACCATACTAATACAGCTACTACGTACTTAGCATCCCCCAAAGTCCCGGACGGAAAAGTTGCTAGTCTTCTCCGGCAGGTTTCCGGCGTGTCGGAGACCGAGAGTGAGTGAAACATCGCCGGAACTCGTCCCGAACCTGATCAGAGTGGGGCCCATCTCCGCATTTCCGGCGGTGACCATTCCGCCATGGCGGCGACAAGCATCGGGGTGATCGTAGGAGATGGTTGTGGTGGGAGGGAGATTGGAGATAGGCATAGTGGGAGTGGAAGTAGTGGAAATGTGGGGAGGTAATTTAGCTTGGTTTTCCGAGAAGCATTGGGTATTGATTGCGAAGAATGAAGGGTCGTTTTCGGTGTCATTGATGTCGGATCTTTTGGGTGAAGAAGCAGTGGCAGAAGCAATTGATGGAGTGGCGGTAGCAATATTATTAGGCATTGGTGTTTGTGTAGAGCTTGGGCTAGTTTCTGTCTCTTCTTCTGCGCCCTCTTCTTTGGCTTCTTGCTGGTACATTTCCTCAACCATGGGTTTCCACAACCGGACCCGGGCATTAATGAACCAGTTTGAAACCTGAAAAACACAAACTTAAACATCACCAACCAACCCATACTCCGTTATTCTCACACTGTCACACTTTTCATTGCCACTCGTGTTTATAAGATCGTCGCACTTTGTTTTATCTATCAGAAAGTCACCGATGCGAGCTTCTGATTATGACAACAGCATACACAGAGCTACGCATTTTCTTTCTCAATCTATACAAGCCAGAAATCATGAAATAAAGACATAGAATCATATCCAATCTAGCTGAGAGGGATATACGGATTCATTCATTTATATTATCAGTTTCTTCAGTTGAATTTTATTCAAGTAAAAGATTCGATTGATCACAATAATAAAGTGTCAGTGTTAAGAAAACGGAGAGTATGATGTGATAAGATGTGGTACCACAATCACAATGGGCCGAATAAATGAGGGCTGGTCTGGTATTCCATTAATGTTGTTTGCTTGCAAGCATTCGTGATTAAATTTGGCATGTTTTAGCTCTCTCCTTATCTATAAATAGTAGTAGTACCGTTTAGGTTTTATCTTTTAATGAGACAAATTTCGGGTGAAAAGACAATCCGGTTCCAATCATTGTCTTTTCTTGGCCCATGCCCGACTTGAATTAATTAATCCAGTATTAATAAGACAAAAGCAGAAAAATGCATGCCTACTTCTATCTCTCCTTTGGTAAGATGCATGGATCCATGATCTGATAAAAAGTGCAAATGAATGTAAAATTTGATGAATCCATTTGAAGAAATTCCCGTGAAAAGGCACTGTGATTGTGGTTTCCTAAGAGGGAATGAAAGGACCTAGAGACCTAAACCAAAATCTACTGTGTTAGAGATTCACAATCAATTTTCTCCAAT
>JAULKJ010322583.1:0-10406 GCA_032355405.1 Rubia balearica
CAAGATTATTTTCATCTCCTTTTACCTTCATGGTCACTCTAAAATATTTTATCATTTTTTTAAAACTATTTTGATCATTCCATTTATGTTACTCAATTTTCTTACCGCTTTTGGCCATAAACAATGTTGAGGAGGTAAGTAGAAACACCCCCCCCCCCCCATATTCTACCTGTTAAATAAACTAAGTCATGTTCTGGTGTAATTTAGCACACATTACGAGGACATATTATTATTTCTTTGGCAGATTAAATTTGTTTATTAAAGTGTTATAACATCGCCGCTGCAGAGGGACTCTATTGTGTCTGGAACACCATCCCACAATCGCTTTGGCACAAGAAAGGAGGCAACAACATTACCCAAAACCCAATAAATGAAAGTGACATAGAAAAATAATTTTCAAACCGATAATGCAGGCGCCATACTAGAAACTCTTATCTCAACAGAATAATAGAAAGAGAATTCAATGAGATTTGATACTAACAAGCAAATGATTTCGTTTACAGATGACCCATCAAATGGCAGGCAGTGAAACTCCATCGTAATTTTAGAGGTAGAGCATCCGTAGCCTATACTTCATTTTCCTCTGCACTGAAATGATAGTGGGATGGTGTTGCTAGTTATACTACAGTCTTTAGGTGGTGGAGGGGTGATAACCCTTTAATCCATTGATTTAACTTGTTAAATAAAGGCAAACATATCCTTTTAAATACCAATTGAATTTCACTTGGATGGAACTTAAACAATTTTAACAAACATAAGTAACAAATGGGAGAGGGAGGGGGTTTAACTTGCCCGACTAACTAGTTTGATGGTTGAAATGGTAGAAAAATATAGAGTGGTCAAAGTGAAGTGTTCGAAATAATTTAGCCATCACAATTTATGAGGGTTAAAATATTAAAAAAATAAGTTTGCCATTTACTTTGTCACGGAGACGACACATTTTTTGGTGGAGACGATTTTTGTCTGAATAACTTGATGGAATGACCTTGAATCTTCTATTTTGAAAGTTTGTTGGCCAAAAAATTTATTTGCCTGATTAATAATGATAATATAAAATAAAATGTATATGTGTACACTTCTTATCATATATGGATATGATATTTTGAATTACAATACTGATAGTATACATAATTAAAATAAATATAAACTTTTTATCCTATTATTATTATTTATTTATATAGTTTGGAATAAGGGGCAATTTGTGAAAGAAAATGAAACCTTTTGCAGAAATTATTTCTATACCGTTAATTAGTAATCCTAAGGAAACTTGAATACACCCGGGATTAAAAAAACAAATTTTGTCTCCTTTGAAACTGTCTTATGGTAAGATTATTGGCAAATAGATAATAGTGGACATATAAAATAGGATAAATTCAATTGTGGGGTTAAAATACAATTAATAATGAAGTGCATTCATGTGCCCCAAATTATTGTTCAGTGTACATATACCCCTAAGTTTTTTGAAAGTGCACATATACACATACCCATCAGCTTTTCAAATGCTGATCTCCGACTATAGGGCTATATGTGCACTTTTAAAAAACTGGGAGGGTTATATGTACACTTTGAAAAATAGGGAGGGGTATATGGGCACTTTCAAAAAACTGGAGGGAATATGTGCACTAAACAAAGAAGTAGTTTGGGTAGATTTTAAAGAATCTGAAATTTTGAAATGAAAAGGAGTTTCAACTCAAATTCTTCGGCAAGCCTTAAATGGAGGTTCGTCGTATTGAGCAAGACTTACAGTTAATTTTGCAGTTGATTTTTGTGCACTGGAGAGGGGTTTAACTTCTGGAGAAGATGCACGGTGCATTATCGTAGTGTCTTGAAAGTTGGTCTTATTCTCGGGATTTCAGAAGAACTCGGCAACGATCCAACAACGTTCAATGGTTACCACGACACTCTTCTTTCTCTGTTAGATTTGGGTGTCACAGTTTGGATGATTGGCTTGTCTGAAATCGGATGTGTAGGTTAAGAAAATAAGAAAATGATGTTGGACAAGTAGTATCCGGATTGCAAAATTGATGAAGTTTTAGTGGTTCTGGGATACTAGGTGAAGTTGTCGAACTTTTCACATGTTGCGGAGAAGCTAAAGCGGTTTGATCAGATTTGGTTTGGATTGTGAAGTTGTAGTGCTGGTGTTGGAAAGATGAGAAATCCCCCCAACAATTTATGATTCAATACATACTTAAATACACATAAAAATAACTTAAATATCTAATAAAACACAAAAACAAACATTAAATATAGATGCTTAAACATCAAAAGTCCGAAGTAACAAGTTATTTTTCTTGCAGTGTCCTGAGACTTTCCCTACTTGTAGAAACTCTATTTTAACCTTGGTCTCGCTATGAGTCGGTCTCATACAAAAATTTGTCTTGGATTTTAAATGTTTATATTAAACATAACTAAATCCATTTATCCCAAAATACACCATCTTTGAATTGTTTATTTTTCTCAATGTGCAAGCTGCCCATTTCGGACACATGTTTCAATGCACTGCTTCAGGTGTGTGCATTCATTCGTGTCATGGTCATCGTGATAATTGTAGAAGAGGGATCTATCTTTTTTTCTTGGTGTCACTGATGCCCTTGGATGGTACTAGGGCATATATCTTCTTGGAGGTCTTGATCAGGGGGGGTGAACTTTCTGTCATACATTGACCTTCTACCTCTACTTGGCTCTACTTTGTTCTTGTACCTATCTTCCCCTGTCTCACCTCTCTGTTGTCTTGAACCTGTCCCTGCCTCTCTTCTCCGTTTATCCTCTAGATCAGCCCTACTGAAGTTGCATACTCTTTTCATCAACTTCTCTATATCCTTTATGAGGTTTTATGGTGTAATCTCTCAACAACAACTCATACCTTAAACCACATATGAATGTGTCTACAAGGAACTGGTTGCTCCTCTCCTCCACGTGGTTTGCCTCAACATTAAACCATTCCCAATATTCAGACAGAGTCTCGGCTGGCTTCTGCCTCACCGCTAGGAATTCCAACCTAGTCTTCTAGAAGTTTATTCGCTGCATGAAGTGAGCTAGGAATTTCCGCTTTAATTGACTGAAACTATCCACGGTCTCATCCTCCAGGTTTTTCAACCAAACCCTAGCGTGGTTGTTAGTCTGGTCGCAAACACCTTGCACCATATGGCTTATAGGATGGAGAAGGTGGCCATGCTGGTGGAAAACGTGCGAAGATGGTCTTCGGGATTCATTTCCCTGTTCTACTAGGTTGGGGGAGCATGGGGTCAACCGCAAAAAACTAAATCCTCTTTGTGAATGGTGACCCCCTTTGGTCTACTTGGACGATGCGCCCTCATCCTTGTCCAACTTCCTTCTGCTTCTTTCATGTTTGTGTCCTAAGGAGACATACATTTTTTCCCAACTATCTCCTGTTTCTAAGACTAAGGACTCTTCTTTCCCAAACACATAACTTTTCTAGTCAAAAGAGTTGCTTCTCCTGCTTTTCGACGCATTGCAACTGGTCTCACCTTCTTGATCTTCTTGCTGGGGATCCATTCTCTGGCCCCCCTTATCGTGAAAGAACTCTATTGCCTTGATGTGGTGTTTCAACCCTTTTGGCTCTCTACCATCCTGGCTCTCTCCCTATCTTCCATCTTCGTAATCTTGCTCATCATCTCCTTTTGCAAAGCCATGATCATCTGTAAAATACCCGAGTCGTTGGTTAACTCTGTGGTGGTCTATAGTCGGTGTTGCTCCCCCATAGGTGCGAGAGTTGGCTCCTCCTCCGCGTTCTTCAAATCCACGTTGATTACATCATTAAGCAGTGCTCCTCTAATGGTGACTGTAGGTGATCCTTACATGGTGTTTTGAGCTTTAGATGATTAGTCCCTTCACTCGGCGCCAATGTTAATGAAAAATTTTGTATGGATAAATCATCTCTGATCCTTGCCCTAAGTAAGTTCTAAGACCTACAAGAAACCAGAAGAAGGTCAGATAGGTAGGCCTTCAGCCGTTCCTGCTCCGATGATCAAATTAGATCGGAGCTTCTTGTTTGCTATTGGAAAAGTGTTTGAAAACAAGGACATAAGATAATCTACCTTTTACGCATGTTCTCTTTCTTTATAAATGGTTTTCGTGGCTGATGGGATAGGTCCTGTCCCATCGGTCCTTGTCCATTGCAACTTGATCTTTCCATCGGAAGTTTGGGCCATTCGTTTGCTCCTGGGCCCTTATTGTTGATGTTGGGTTGCATGCCCATTTCTCATCAAGTGGTAATTAATATTTTTAAATAAAATTATAAATGTGTGTTCAAAGTAAAAAAGACAAGAAATTTAATTGAACACCACTTTGATGAAATACTTTTAGTTTACAAATGTGTGTTCAAATCACTTTATACATTTTATTAATACTCTACTAACTTCTCTTTTCTAATTTTCTTCCACTAATTTTTATTTATATTTATTTTATAAATGATTTTGTTGGGTTCATTTTTGTACCTCACTCATGCGACTTATTATTTTCTATATATTAGTTGATTCTATCTTTTTTATAATATATATTGCAGATTACTTTATATCTCTATATATGTTTCTAATTTGACCTTTTCATTTTAAAAACAAATGTCTCCCTATGTCTTATCACCTCTTTGAGCCATCTTTTTCCTACCTATCTTAACTGACTTTATATTTGTAATCTTTTTCATAGAGCTTTTATACATGCCTATGTCACGGTAATTTTTCTCTACCTTAGTTAATTGTCCTCCCTAATCTTTTTTTCCCTTCTATTTTTACTTCTTTAATCAATCAACTTCTATAATAATTTGATGTTGGTCTAACAGTTGAAATATGGTGGTGTTATTAAGTTTTTGTTTCGATACTATTCCGTTATAGATGATTGATGTGTGTCGTACCACAATATGATAACCGAACCTTTTTTTTAGCACGTTGAGCCTATCAAATAGGCCCCCCGGGGGTGGTAGTGGTAGAAAACTCCAATACCAAAATTAGACCAAAAGTATCCGATCTGAGTATTGAGAATTGAACTAATAGAATGAATGTATACTTTGGTATTGTTTGGGGTTGATCCCTGGGATAAATATGCATTTCCATGTAGGAATAAGTGTATTACTATAATTTAATTACTATGTGTTACGTATTCCATAATATTACCTGGAAAATAGGTGTATTTCGTAGGTACAATCAAATTTAGGGATCTTTTCTTTGCCTTATTGTCTTCGGCCCAACATGATAATATTATAGTGTGGCCTTTGGACCAAATGGAGAATAATAGCATGGCCTTGGGCTTGAGGGGGGATTTTCAGCTCCGAACCTTATTAGTAGCCCCGAGAGAGGCAAAGTTTTGAGCTTCGACAAGGACCTTTGCTTCTCTCTCTTTGAAGTATATGAGGGCCATCCAAGACACCCTCAATTTCCATTGTATTCATTCATTTAATCTGGCCATTAATTGATTTAATTGCCCTAATTAAGGCGAGGTGCATCAATCGTCTCGGGCAAATGGAAATTTCCTACATTATGGTGGTATTTCATGTGCTTTTCAAAGTTGTTACTGATTATTCCATTTTTTGAGGCACCTTTTGGTATTTCTTGGGTTCTATAAAAACCATGTACAGGGATTTTATTCCCTGCAAATTCTTATTCTTCCCTTTTGTGTAGAAAGTATCAGTCATTCACACTTTACTCTTTTCTCTTCTATGAATTTTCTTAATAGGGGAAGCCCCTCATATTTTCCTCTTTTTTTTGTAGTATTCTTGACAAAAATAGAGTGTTTATCGAGAGGAGAGTAGGATTGTTCAAGAAGGCTTGATTTTTAATGATCAAATTGTTGACCCTCATTCAAGTGTAATCACGTCTGATTTCTTGCATTTCAATCCTTTCCTTTTCTATTACTGACATTCTTTTGGAATTTTTTTTTGTTTCGGTGAATTTGACTAGTCAGAACGCGAAACACGGGGGCGAAGCTTTTAGGCCTCTCGTCATACTAGTTTTTAGGTACGACAAGGTCGGCAGACTGGTTGTTCTTCTCCCACCAACTTTCTCACCTATTTCATGGCTTGCCAATGGTTTTTCCGCTGGTTGCTGGTAAGGAGGAAAGCTGTTTATAAATATTCCTTGTATATTGTTCGTCCAAACATTTTGCTAGTGCTACGGGAGATCTTATCAGGTAGACGAATTTGGTAGAATGGGATAGCGAGAGAATTTATCAGACTCCATCTCGACTTTCTCATCCACTAGATCTTCAGCACTTACCTTTCTCGGCTAAGGAGTTTGTAGCCTAAGAATGTTCATCCTCTGAAGGGATCATAACTGGCTCGTACATAGGAAAGAGCAACCCAAATTTTAAAGTATCGATCATTCATTCAAAGTATTTTTTAATAGGTAGGAAATGCTTTGTAATAGGATAGCTCTTTAGCTTTTGTAAACTCAAGAATTCTCTTTAATGAATAAATCCTCCTTTCTTTAGCTTTTTTGGCTAATTATTCTCCATTTTCAGGGAAAATGATATTTGAATCACCATTAAATAACCCTTCGTGCAATAACCATGTGAAATATAAGTAGAGAAAAGTACTAAAATGACCCTAATTTTTGGCTGAAAATGCCCACATAACCCCGTGAAATGAGAAAGTGTCAATCTAACCCTGGACTTAGCTGACCTATTAGTCAACAGTAGATTGACCGGAATTCCGTGAAATGATAAATCTTCCCTTGAATTTAAAAATATATATGAAAAGACTTAACTGCCTCAATACTTATGAATTGAATTATTTCCCCTTTTCCTTACTTTCCCTTTATCTTCGTTAGCAGCAGGTTTTTCCCCCTCGTCATTATCTTTCTTTTGTTCCTTATTTCCGCGCTGGTGGTTTTTCGCTTCAGATTTTAGATTTTGTCTCGATTTTCATCCGTTACCGGTGTAGCAGGCCATCGAGAAGTGGGGATAGGGTTATGCAGCGATGGGGAAAATGGGGAGGATAGGATTCGGCAGTGGGGATATGGTTATGCCGTGGTGGGGCAGAGCGGTGGGGAAAGAGTTTTGGCAGTGGTGGTGTGGTGAATCAGTGGTGGGCGAGAGCAGAGGGAGAGTTGGGATAGGGAGAAGGTGAGGGAAGCAGCGGCGAATGAAGGTAGCGGGTGGAACAGGAAGGGGCGGATGGGTCGTGTGGTGAATCGGTAGTGTACGAGAGTGGAGAAGATTTGGGATGTGGAGAGGGTGAGAGAAACAGCGGTGAAAGGAGGTGGCAGGTAACACAGGCACGGTGGTGGTGGCGGTGTGTTGAATCAATAGTGGGCAAGAACGGAGAGAGTTAGGATGTGGTGAAGGTGAGGGAAGTATTGGTGAAGATATTTTTTCTCTGCATGTGGCTAAGCTGGCTTGTGAGAAAGGAGTGACGTTTCAAGCGGCAACAAAGGTTTCCGGCGGGGGTGTGGGAACAACTTCTTATCGTGGCATAGGAGGTAGGGTGGGTAGGTTGTGAAGAATAAATAACCTTTAGCTGCCACATCACGGGGGTAAAATGGGTATCAATTTTCAACTTGGTATAAGGGGTATTTTCATCATTTCAGTATTTGTTCAATGCCAGAATTCCTTGGGTCAACATCAGAATTGGAGAGTTTGGGTATATCGGCACAATTTGACCAAAAGTTAGGGTTAAATTGGTACAACCAATAATTAGTTAGGGTTAAATTGGCACTTACTCAGATTGCATAGTTATATTGGCACTTTAAGTCTAAAGTTAGGGTTATAAATGTATTTTTCCCATATAAGTGTTACCTCTTGGAAGCTCATAAAGCGAGATCGGATCCTTGGGGCTTCAAAAAGTGTGTACATATCCTTAGCAGTTTATGAAGTGTAGTAATCCTTATAATTTTATAGAGTGATTACCGATCCTTAGAATTTTAAAATGTGAGAGCCGATCCTTACCATTTTGGCTTTAAGGTTTTTCGAAGTGAGAGCTGATCCTCACCGTTTTAGTATTGGAGATGTTATCATTTTCAGGCTTAGGTTCGGTCAGGTGGTCGTCACCACTAGGTTTTCACCTTATCCCTTTTGGGGGCATCTTCTAATGAGACACCCATAGGTTTCTTTTATCAAAAGGATATTATCTTTTGAGGAGATTTGACGTTGATGGAGAATGGCCATCCTATGATGATATTTCAACTTGTTTTGGGAGATCGTCTTCTAATGAGACGTCTCTTGATTGTATGGGGGCGATGCTATGTTTTTTTTAAATGATCATAATTTTATGTTAAAACATGTGGCCCTATTTTTCCTCTTGGAGTGAAAAACTCCCAGGATATCGGATTATAGAAAAGGAGAGTGTTTCTAGTATATAGCCTTTTATTTATGGGAATCTATATCCGGTCTAGAAAACGATGATGGGGAATCCACTTTCATATTACTCAATTTTAGTATCTTCAGAGATTGACAATGTTCCACCTTCTTGGGACTCGATTTCCCATCGTGGCTTCTAGCACATAGCTTCCTCCAACATGTACTTCACTAACTTTATATGAACCTTCCTCATTGACTGCCAACTTCCCTTGTTTCTCTTGTCAAGTTTTTTCATTTCTTCTCATGACTATTTTTTTAGGGACGAACTGGGTCTTTTATACCCTTCGATCATGGTACTTCTTCATGTTTTCTTTTATCTTTTCTTGATAAAACCTAGACTTTTATCTCTTTTCATCCATTACATCTAGTTTTGTGCGGACTTCTTAGTCGCTCATTTTCTCCTTTGATCTGGTTGTCCAAAGGCTAGGAAAGACAACTTCAACGGGTTTACTACTTCCATCCTGTAGATCAAGATGAACATTTTTCTCCCATGGCTTCTCTTTCAATTTTCTCGTACGACTCAATTACACTAGGTAGCTCGTACACCCAATTACTTATAGCCCTCACCAATCAAGCCATTATGCCATTGACAATTGTCCGATTGGTAACTTTGACCTGACTATTGGGTTGTGGGTGATACACCGAAGAGAGTTTCTACTGGATATTGAAGCCTTCACACTAATTTTTAAAGGGATTGTGGGAAAATTGCTTCATATTATCTGTGTTGATGGTTCTGGGAATTCCGTACTTGCATAGTATATCTCTCTAACAGAAGTTGATGTTACTCGTACCTTTTAGGTTGGTCAAGGTACCAACCTTTACCCATTTGGTGAAGTAGTCGATGGTTACAATCACGTACTTGATTCCTCCAGCTGCTTTTGGGAATGGTCTTACCAGGTCAATTCCCTACTTCTCGAATGGCCAAGATTCGTGAATCTCCATCATATCCTTTTAGAAAATGTGTGTCACTGGAGCATGTTTTTAACGTAGAACATAGGTTAAGATCAACTCAAAAGAATCTTCAAACATTAGTTGGCAATAGTATCCAAACTATAATAGTTTTTTGGCAAGGGACCTGACTCCTTGGTAAGCTCTACATACTCCTTGGTGGACTTCTTTGATGAGTCATTTTTCTTCTTCTAGTGCACAAATGGAAATAGGGGCATCAAATATCCTTTCTTGTATAAAAATTCATTATGTATTGTGTACCCTAGTGCTTTGTGGAGGTTGTCGGCGTGCCTCTAAAAGATAGTATTTATATGCCTGAATTACGGCTAACTGCTAAATAGTAGTTAGTGGTAAGATGGGGTCATCCATGAGGAAACAAGGGTTTTATAGAGTGTTGAACGTACTTAAAAAGCACACAAAGATGTTACTCTAAGTACATGGTAACAAAGTGGGGGGTGGTTTGGTTTTAAAAACCACTATGCTTACTTTACAATACTAAATTAACAAACGAATATAGAGAATGATGCAAATACGATCATTGATGTGAACCATTATACATGGGTTAGCTGAAACATTTATCACTATCATCTTTTTGTTGGTTGATTTTAGTTTTAGTTAATTAGGTTTGCACGAAAAAGGGTTTAGACGGTCATTATTGGTTTTCTTGTCTAAATCCCACATTTTGTGGACTTAATTGAAGCTAATGGACACATTGTATTCATGGACACCAAGGTCTTCCTCATTGATCTCATTAGTAGGTTGCTCGTGAGTGTTTTTTTCATTTTATTTGGCAGAAGGCCATCCGTGAGGGTGGTAGTAGATATTTGAAGGTCATTCGCAAGGATAGTAGAAGATATCGAAGGTTATTCGCAAGAATGGTAGTATATTGAAGCCTACATACTCTGAATCGTGGTAGTAGATGGAATTGGGACCAAGAAAGGCGAATTTGAAGTTCAAGAAGGCCAAAGAATAAATGAAGGGATCGTTGTTCGAGGTTGCACAGAGTTCTGGAAAAATTCTGAGAATAATAAGCACTTTAGAGTATCACCATTGGATTCATCTTCTTGAGCACTATAAAATTGACAAAAAGGACTGCCAAATTGGACCAACGGTTCCCGTAGTGGAGCAAAGAAGTTAGCCAAGCTAACCAG
>JAULKJ010322601.1:0-10405 GCA_032355405.1 Rubia balearica
CACTAGCTACTTAGTTGTAGTTAGCACGCATTAGGGCTTAAAAATAGTATCTTTGAGAGGACGGCGACGACCTCCCAAGAATCATCTCAAACGATTTTCCTCTTGGTTTGTACACCTAGCGCTACATCTTAATCAACGGGGCCTAATTTGCATTCACACGCCTAGTGCTCATTATCCTCACCTACGTCGAGTTCGATACGGTTAATAAGGTAAAAGCAGAACTCCATAGATATAGTCGAGGCCCCACTTCAAGCATACCTCGACAACAAATATGTATAAAGGCTACAATAAATCGAACGACATGCAACAGGATATGTTACAACATTCATATCTCCCCAACCTATACCTAAAGCACATGCTCGTGTTCCCGCCAAGATCTTCAGAATCCAAGATACACGAGTCTTACCCGTACCTCCATTGTACGTTCGAAGGCCAGTGGATTTTTGAGGATTTGGCTTCTTAAAGGCTTTCTTACTGATATTGTCAATAAGTCCCGTCTAAAGGACCCCACGGTAAAGCCCATGGACTCCAAGACTCTCTGAGAGTCTCGAAAATAGAGCTTCTCTAAGGACTTCGTCAATAAGGTGAGGATTGTCATTTACAGTAGCGTGGGTTTGAAAGCCCCTCTCAAGGTATTGGTCTCCTCCTCGGCACGCCTATTTTAACCTACCATCTCGTTGACACAAGCTTGAAACTTCCCTACCTTGTATTGTCGGGTGGTTGTTCTTACGCCAGACTGGCGTAGGGTTCCAATACTGAGCACTAGTATTACACACTTGCCCCGGGCCTTACGTACGAGTATCAAGCTTCTACTCAAAATTGGCTGCACTCAGCCTCTCACTCTCGAGCTTGGGTCTGCAGGCCTCTCATTATCAAGCTTCTACTCGAAATTGGCAGCCCACAACCTCTCATTCTCGAGCTCAGCTCGACACTCTTTCATTATCAAGGTTTGGCCCGAAGGCCTCTCATTATCAAGCTTCTGCTCAAAATTGGCTGCACTTAGCATCTCGCTCTCAAGCTTCTGCTCAAAACTGGTTACACCTAACCTCTCGTTCTCAAGCTTCTGCTCAAAATTAGCTGAACTCAGCCTCTCGGCCTCTTTCTTCTCATTCTCGAGATTCTTCTTGAAGTTGGCTACACTTAGCCTTTTGGCCTTTGCATCAATTGTGCAACACCTCAGTTACATCAACGAGGAGATGAGGGGGATGAAGCATTGGACAGAAAGAGCTCGAGGATGACAGTGGCAAAATTAAAATGAGTGTTAATCAATGTGCCGAGAGGATAGTTGCCAAGGATTTTGACACCTCTTTGTCAATGGGAACATACTTTTCCCTAGGTTTTCACTCTTGGGCTGCAATTTTTCCTATCCATTCAGCAGAAGGCACCCCTTTCGCTTAAAGAGGCTGATGCCTTATATTTATTCAAAAACACCAAGAGGGATTATAAGTGGAGGAGGTCGATGCCCCTCTTGTCTATTTTCAAATGCCAAGATGGCTCACAAGTTAAGAAGGTCGATGCCTTTTTCATATCAGATGAGGGGAGCTCCCCCGACAGGCTTAAAAGCTGTTATAAATTCATTGGGACTCTGGAATACACACCTAAGCTCACCACATCCTGAGTTTTCATCAAAAAAATATTTGAAATCCCTCTCTTCAAGACTCTTGACAGGGGACTGCCCTGGAAACTCTCGAGGACCTTTTCTTTTGAGGGAGTTCCACGGGTTCAAGCCACCCCGACCTCGAAAGGGGCCTTAGTGGGATTTTCCCATTCCTCCACCCTAGGTGGGGGGATTTCCCATGATTTGGTGTCCCCCCCGCCAGAGACTAGTTAAAGTTTTGGGCTTTGCTGAAACCCACGAGTGGGTTCCCATTAACCATGGATTCAAGTTTTTCCTAGTAACTGGGTTTTTCCCCTTTGGCAAAAATTCGCGTCGTGTACTTCGAGATGATGTTCTATATCGATGAACATGGATAATATTTTCTCTCTCTCACTTAAATGGGATTTGTAACGCGCTAAGTGATTGTTTTTCCCGATATTTTTCCTTTCACACGTGCCTTTCTACATTCTGAGCCAATGATACTCATTTAAGAAAACCAAACACCACATTGAGAACTGAAGTCTCAAGCACCTCGAATGAGCCTCCGCAGTAGGCTCTGATTTATCAAGCTATCTCGAGAGCCTCTCAAACCTCGAAAGGACTATTGATTTTCTGGGGGATTTGATGACACATAGTCTTGAGTGGCCTAATATTAATGGGTTGCGGGTCAAAATAATGAGCAGTCACAATAATAGTGGTAATTGGGCCTATCTTACCCAATTGTGTTAAAGAGTATTAGGATTCAATGTAAACCCTTGGGTTTCTAGAGTGTATATACCAAGGTATATCTACCATTACAGATTATGCACTATTATTCCTTTCTACTTATACTGAGGCTGACTTTACCATAAGATGGTTCTCCCTCGGAAGTCTCTGGGGGATTTATTTTGCAGGTCATGGTGAAGGGACAGGCGAAACTGCTTAATCGGGTTCTTAGTAGCATCAGTAATCCTAATAATAATATTTAAGTTTAACTAATGAATGGTCAATCTTTACTTTACTTTCCATATATAAACACTAATAAAATAATTGATTTTAACTAATTAATGGCAAACCCTTACTTGACTTTCCATATATAAACACTAATAATTAAGGTTAAACTTCAACCAATCAATGGGTCAATCCTTACTTGACTCTCCTGGTATAAATCTAATTACTAAGGTTTCACCTTAATTATTCAAAAGTCAAGCCTTACTTGATTTCAAGATATTATTTCTAATACAAATGTTTGACTTTAACTAATCAACGATCATCCCCTTACTTGATTTTCAATATAAAATGCTAAACAAAAGGTTAGACCTTAATTAATCAAAGGTCAACTCTTACTTGGCTTTCCATATATAAACACCAATGTAAAGGTTTGACTTTAACTAATAAGGGTAAAACGTTATTTGACTTTATATGTATAAACACTTATTAAAGGCATAACTTCAACTAATAAATGGTCAACGTGCACTTGAATTTCTATATTAAACACCGATGAAAAGATTTGATTTTAAGTTATCATAGGTGAACCCTTACTTGACTTTCCGTATATGAACATTAATAAAAGGGTTTGAATTTAACTAATCAAAGGTCACTACTTACTTGACTTTCTATATATAATGAAGAATAACTAAAGTTTGACTCTTTAAATGATTAATGGTCAACGCTTGACTTTCCATACATAAAATAGGTTTGACTTTAACTAATCAATGATCAACACTTACTTGACTTTCTATATATAAAAAACTGATGAAAATGCTTACATTAAGTTATTAAAGGTGAATCCTTACTTAACCTTCCATATAAACACCAATAAAAGAGTTTGACTTTAACTAATCAAAGATCAACCTTACTTGACTTTCTATATAAATTTTAGTAAAAACTAATTAAATTTTGATAAAAATTATTCATTTTAGTCAGCCATTAAATTTAGATACAAATTTTTTGATCCATACATCTATTAGAGTCTACTAAACAACACTAAAAATGTGTTTAATTTTAAATATGAATATATGTTAGGATAAAAGAATAAAAAATAATATATCTTACAATTAAGCCATTAACATTTTTATATCTGCGACCGGAATAGCAATTGACACCCGACGAGAGGTTTGGTGGAGCTCGAGGTTTGGATAGGTGGGAGGTTTGGACATGCGAATGAGCGACAACGTTTATGGAGAACAGGCTCGATAGAGCTGTGGTTGCTGTTGCAGCCGGCGTGTCTGAAGCTCAAGCGGTGAAGCAGGTGGTATTTGACTGGTAAGTTCTCTCTGGATCTCGGTGATGGGTGTTCGTGGTAGGTCTTCGCGTATCATGGGTCACCCTCTCAAGGAGTTAACCGTGAGGCCTAGTCGTGCTAGAGCTTCACGACTACCGCCTAGTTTCCACGCACTTTGCACTCAGTTTGGTTGCTCCTAGCACACCAAGCCTTTAGAGGGGCATGGACGAGTACGCAACGGAAATACATGAGTTTAGAAAGGGAGGAAGGCTTCACAACAAGCAACAAGAAAACAATACAATGCCCGACAACTGGGGAGCAAATGCTAGTTTTCAATATATTGCAAAAAGGTAACCAGATGTGGGTAGCTCAGTACTCCACATATATGGTGTATGGAAGTAATTACAAGTGCTAAGTACAAGAACAAAATGGAGGAAAACCAAAATAAGGGCACGCAAGTCTGGACCTCCAAGAACTAACTAAGTTAAGCTAACAGCTAACTATTACAAGCAAAATAGAAGACTTCTGGGACAAGGAGCTCGGGACATGTCTTCTCGGGCTATGACTCAACACTTAGTGAGCTGGCCTGGCAGGCTCACGGGCGCTGCGCGCACGGGCATTTGGCATGAACGGCTCGAGTGTTGTGCACAGTGCGTCGCGAGCGCAGATGGGGACATCACGGGCCATGAACGGTTAGGCGGGTGACATTAGATGACCCAGAGGCGTGTGCGTCGCAGTTTATGGAGATCAGTTTGCAGGCACGCGTTGAGTGGAACGGGACCGCAACACGTTTGTGGCGCGCATGCGGCCATGGAGTTGCGTTGAGGTTGGGTAATAAGCCCGACCCCGTAACACCACGGCAACTCACTGAAGTGGCTCTTGCCATTGGGTCTCACCAGTGGCTCTAGACCGAGCCAAATATAGTGTGATTCTCCTTTGATTTTATGTGGTTTTAGTCTCTGGAGAACCATAAACGAGAACAACACAAAGGTATGGTTCTCTAGAGAAGTGATTTTTTTGTTTGTTTAAAGAAAGTAAAAATAATAATTTTGAGTAGAAAATATAGAATCTTTTTGTTGTGAAATAATAGTTTTATATTTCATAAATGGTAATTAAAATGTAGTTTATTATTTATTATATTTAATTAAAAATTATATTTCACAATTAGTAGTTGAAAATATAGTTTATATTTTATTTAAAATTTATATTACAGTAGTAATTATATAAATAAGTATTAAATTTGATTAATTGATAGTGAATAAAATGATGAAAAAATTGAAGATTTATTTTTTAATTTTAAATTCAAATTTTAACTTTAAAACAATAAATTGACAAAGTCCTTTTTTAGACAGCCTAACAATTAGATGGAGTCATTTTATAATTGATGTAATTAATGAGCTAATTTGATGTTTATTTTTAGGGTAAAATACAAAAGTAAGCCTATTATTTTCTAGAAAGTTCCAATCTAACCCTGTAAAATCTGAAAGTGCGATTCTAACCCTAAATTTTCAACATATATGTCGATATAACCTCTTCACACTATTCCGGCATTGACTTGGCCTTTTCCAGCATTGACCAAACATAAAAAGACTAAAATACCTTCAGTCTTAAACCTAAAAGTGTAAGGACAAGTATAACCTTAGGTTTTTTCTTCTTCTTCTCCATAACCGCATCTATCTCTGCTCTGCCGCCACCCCGCCCGGTGCCTTCCTACTGTGAAACAAAAACCACAATCTCAAACATCAATCAACAACCCTAGCCTTCCCTTGATCCGAAATATGAATTGGAACCAAGTGGTATACGAGAACCTATATTTGTCGAGGATGATTACATCGATGGCTATAGTTTCCCTAGTGAGCAAACTGGGGTCTGCCACACCTCGTCCCGCCACCACCGCTACCGCCTCATCTTGCCGCCTTACCTCCGTTTCTCCTGCGCCACCACCTCACCCAACTGAAGCCACCCAACGAACCCTAGCGCTGGCGAACCCCAACGAACCCCAACGAACCCCTGCGCCCCCAGCAAACCCCTGCGCCGGCATGGCCGTAACACCTTAGCCTACCCAAACACCCCCGCTGAACCTTGACGCCACCCACCGAACCCTAGCGCTGGCGAACCCCAGCGTCGGCGCTACTCCAGCGAACTCTAACGCCCACACCACCGTGAAACCCTAGTCTACCCAGCCCACCTCTGGCGAAGCTCAATGACACCCCTCCCGAATGGACTACTGCTGTTAGAACGCCACCCCTCCCCAGTGCAAACACCAGATTGATAACTTTGATAACCCCTCCTCGGCGCAATCAATTCGGGTTATGTGGTAACCCAATAAAAAATTCTTAGTTGATAAGATTTGAGGGTATTATCGTCTTTTGACTCTTTCTGAATTTTAATTTTATTTTTAAGATGGGTATAATAGTCAATTCAGAGAATTTTGGCTAAATTAAAGTTCTCAGGATTATATTGACATTTTGAGCAAATAATAGGGCTAGAAATGCACTTTCAAATTTTACAAGGTTAGATTGACACTTTCAGCCAAAACATAGGGTTATTTTAGCACTTAACTCTTATTTTTATTTGTTATGACAAGGTTTCTTTAACATTGAAAACCTTTTAAAAATGTATCGCAATGTATATATTATAATTTGACCTTAATAGTTGTTAAAACAAAAAAATTTATGATTCGTCAAACTGATCTAATTAGAAAACTTTCTATAAATAAATTTATTTTTCTTTTTTAATAAAATTAAATAATTATATGTAGAGCTGTTAATCTCTGACAAGAATTTCTAACCCGACCCGGACCGACTCGACCGAACTCAACCCGAATCTGATCTTAACCCGCAAAATATTGACCCGAACACGAATCCGACTAAACCCAAACTCAACCCAAACCCGATTCTGACCTAATAATCAGGGTCCAAAACCAAACCCGACTCAACCCGAAACCAAATTATGACCTGATAATCTGGCCCAAACCCGAACGTGACTCAACCCAAATTCAATCTGAAACCCGATTCTAACCTAATAATTCTAACATGAAATCCTAAATTCTAAATTTTCTCAAAATTCTAACACTATCTTCGGAGATAGATACACCAAATTAAATTGTGACCAACCAAATAAAAATTTCTAGCTCTGCCCCTGCCTAACACAAACATACAGATGCCTATGTACCTATTTTCTAGTAGCATAATCCAACCCGACCTGACCTGAGGAACATTACAGACCCTTCAAAACCTTAATATTGTTAAAACAATTTTTTTATGATTGGTCATACCTGTCTAATTAGAAAACGTTCTATAAATAAATGAGAAAAGTGCTTTTATAACCCTACCTACTTGACTAAGTGCCAATATAACCCTCAGATAACCCCAACTAGTTAATGTAAGTGCCAATATAACCTTATAAGTGGTCCGGTGGCGGTCCGGCCAAAATCCGGCTGTCTGACAGCGGTCCGGTGGTTGTACGGCGGAAATGGGGTCTGATGGTTATATTGACACTTACATTAACTAGTTAGGGTTATTTTTGCACTAAAAATTATCTGAGGGTTTTATTGACACTTATGACAAGTAGGTAGGGTTATATTGGTATATATCTCAAAATTATTTGGTTGATTCAAGCTTATTGCTGAGTAAATCTGTACAGCATCATTCTGTCAGTAAGATCAAATTTTGTGACTATAAAATGGTGCTTGTTTTGGTTGTTTCACGACCGACTGCTTTTTATGAGATCAATATGGGGATCTAAGATAGTGGATGGCTTCTAATTGTTTGATCTTTAAACTGAATTCACTTCACACTAAATATAATCACTTCAGACTTTATCTGATGATATGCATTGTTCACCAAACGATTTGACCATTCTGAAAATATGCACATTTGGTGATTGTTGCATTAACTGCTGCAACTTCATCAAAATGTTTTGTGCATATATGATGTCTTTTATTTCATCTTCTACAAGCAAGCAACACTCAAAAGTTGACTGTTTTATGGCACTGCAGTTTAGCTCAGTTCATAAAACATACATTCATCGGCCAAGCTTGCTGACAACTTACCACTCTCCGGATATAAATGCACAAACTTCTGATGCCTCAATCAAGTCCTTGTGCTAATCATCCTTAAAAGTAGCATCAATCTCCTCTGGATTAATTTCAGATTGTTCATCTCTCTACAAGATAAATCGAAATAGATTCGTTAACTAAGCCTCACTATGAATCTCTAGTTAAAGCGAAAAAACAACTGCAACATAATAAATTCAAGTGGAATGCACACCAATTAGTTCTGGACATTAATCTCAAGACACACATACCTATCCTGTTTGTAATGATCCTCTCATTTGAAGTTCCCGTAATCTCTCCGTATTTTCGCCCTTTTTTTCACCTCATCTAATACAGTGCAAGGACAATGAGAGATCTCAATGATTTCAAGTGTCGAAATGTTCTCCACACAAGAAGGCATCTCTTCCAACCTCCAGCAACCTTCCAATAACACCTTCTGTAAACAGTTCAGTAGATCATGATCATCATTACCTGTGCGCCACTTAGCAAGGTTATCCAGAGCAATTTAAGGACTTCGAGATCTGGCAGCTCACCAATGGTTGAAATGTTTATCCAAGACAAACTGAACCGATTCAACGTTAACTTTTTCAGTCTTTCTGGCAAACTGAACTGATCAAACGTGACGACAGGAGCTAGATATACCTCATGCTGGTAAAATATAACGAGCGATTCAATTGGGCTCAAAATATAAGGAAATACAAGATTGTATCACCCTTCTCCCATCGAAGTTTGCATTTCAACCTACGGATGTTTGGAAACTTACTCAGTAGCCTTTTTATCGCTCCATAAGGAATAGATACCCCAGAAATCCTGTCCAACTCATTCAAAGTAGATGCATTGTCCAGATTTCCTTCAGGAAAATAATAATCACCATTTAATCTGAGGTAGAGATACCGTAGCTTCTGCAGATTCCATACCGTAGCTTCTGCAGATTCCAGAAACTTTCTGGCAAGCGGCCGATACAATTTCCATTGAAAAAAATGAAAGTCTCTAAATTTGATAGATTACCTATCCACGATGGAATTCGGTATATTTGGGTCTGAATTGCCAAGAAAGCCAACTGAAGAAGCTGTTCAATTTCAGTCGGAAACCTGTTACCGAAATTCACTTGCTCCAAATCCAACACACTTAGAAGTTTGGAGGTGTGAATGGCTAATGGGATATAAACCCAACTCTCACTTTCATAAGCAAAATCAATTGATTGAGATGAGTTAAAAAATAACTTAAGACAGTTTCAAACGCTGTACCTCAGAATGGATGCATGACCTCTGCAGGTTGTGTGGCTCATTAAATGCTGAAAACTCATCATACCCTCTCAGAAAATGGAAGAAATTTTCATCTTTGGCTCTCTGTATGCAAAAATCATGGATCAAGTCATGAATGCGGCATGCTTTGTCTCCACCAAGAGATCTTTCTTTGACAACCATAGCTAGACTTTGGCCGATTAAATCTTTCAAGCAATCTTCAGCAGCATCTTCCTGGACTAACCCCTCCGCGATCCATAAACGAATCAATCTCCTGACTGAAACCTCATCTTCTGCAAATGCACCAAAGTAGAGAAGGCGTGGTCTCAAATAAGATGGAAAATGCTCATAACTGAACTCTAGTGTGTTCCTGCACTGATCTGTGCTTGATACACTGCTCAAACCATGTAAAATTTGATAAACCATTCGTAGACTGGGATAAATTCTTCTGCAATAACTCCAAGCACTCTTCTTCATTGAGTGGGCGAAGAGAATGAGGTTTTCAATCAACCATAAGATCATGAGGAGCAACATTGTGTTGACGACTTGTGAGAATAATTCGACTTCCAACATAATCATCTGGGAGAGATTCTTTCAAGTAATCCCATGCTTCAATACCCCACACATCATCTAAAATGATGAGATATCTCCTTCCTTTTAAACTCTTTCTCAGAACATCTGGTAAGTCTTGTTCAGGAGTCTTAGAATCATTTGTCATGATCAGTTTGTACCGCAACACATTGTTCTTATCTACAACTTTTGAAACAGGACACCATGCACAGACATGAAAATGGAGCGAAATTGAAGGATTGCTATAAACTGTTGTAGATAAAGTGATCTAACCTAGTCCCGGCATACCCACAATGGCGACCATTCGCAACTGCTTTGATCCCCTCGTGAGTTGATCCACCAACACATTTTCCCCATGTTTGAAGCCTACAGCTTCATCAGCTCCATGATTTTGCATTTTCTTAACTACAATTTCTGCTGGAGAAGTGTCCAACATTTCTTCTTGATTAGGAAAGCTGAGCACCGGCACAAGTGGTTCATCAGCTCCAACTTGTGCAAGAATAGTATTCATTGAGTGCAGCAGATTGGTAAGCGTGGGATGCGCTTCTTCTAGTGTTGTGCCGTGCAGTGCGCATATTGAAAAATTAGTTTTACCGTTTTAGCTTTAACTAGTAATCCTATATTGGATAGACTAAGTATGTAAAATAAATAAACACGAGACACACAACTTGGTTACGCAGTCCGGTGAAATCCACCTACAATCCATAAATCAGAAATATATAGTACAAAGTACA
>JAULKJ010322626.1:0-19141 GCA_032355405.1 Rubia balearica
GCTCTCACTCCAGTGCTGTAATTAGGGGCTGTAGGAGGTATGATATCGTTCATGTATCCCCGAGTTATGGGTTGAGGTATGATATCGTTAAGTCCGGTTCTGACAAGGGTATATTTTTGCTGGTTTCGATTGCATTTTTTGATATGTCTACATTTAGGAAGCACAGAAATTGAATATTCGATTCATGAATGTTGAGTCTCCTTAAGTTTAACTGAATAAGAAGAGATGTCTCTTTCTGATTGATGGGGTAGTCTTGAGAAACTTTTCATTGTAACTGTTTGATATATTTCATTTTATGATCATCTTTTACTCATTTTTCTGTTTTCCTCTTTTTATCTCTTCGATTTTTATTTTTGTGATTTCGAAGCACAACCTTGGTTCGAATCTCAGCCTCAGTTTGTTCCTTTTCGGTCTCTTTCTCTGCTTTCTGTTCCTCACTTCCTGTTGCTGTAGCAGCTGAATTGCAGCGTCGTCATCCTCTTCAACGAATCGTAGCGTCCCTTGACACTTGACAGAATGCATATCATTTGCTGAACTCTGAACTTCCCCATTTGAAATGATGAATTTTGTGCTTGAATTGAGTGGAAATTGTAATCCTTTCCCCCTATAATTCTTGTTCAGCTGTAGCTTTGTTGGATGCTACCCAGCAAACAAAACAGGACATAAGAATTAGATGGTCCGCAGCAAAAATCAAAGATTAATCAAAATTGATGTTTTGGTCTTCAATAGTTTGTCAAGGTACCAAGTTTTTTATAAAATGACTAAATAAAGGGGTTTTCTGAGCAATAAAAGTGTTGTAAAGGACCGAGGTTGCAAATTTGGAACTTACTGCCTCCAGCTCTAGGAGTTCTTTCAGACCACTCGAGTCCAAGTACCAAGATCTTTATATTTTCACATTAGTATACATATTATTACTTGTTCAGACTTTTAAAATTTAACATTTAAATTTTATAAAAATTACAATGTTTTAGGTAAAAATCACTGTGGACGGTCCATAAACTTATGGAAATGTCGTCTTTACTGAAACTTTCTCTTAGCTGAAAGAATTGATTGTGGAATCACTGAATGTTAAATTTATATGCAACCAATGGAGAAATTGTTTCTTTTGCTGGAGATTTTTTGGTAGTTCTTGACTCCTTGATACCCCTAATCTGGAGATAGGGGACTTTGGTGTGTTGGTACAATGATGAGTAAAAGGAGAGCTTTTGGTTACTGTTATTGGTGGACTAATAAGGGAGATTTTTAATGTATGTGGGTTTTGTTATAAAAATAGTTGTAATAAAATTTATTTTAATTTTAAATGTGTAGAAAATTTAGATATAATTTTACTCATTGTCAATTATAGTATGCTGGGACTGAATTATGATTTTAAAATGGAGCTTCAGTTCAGTTTAGTTAACTTCCTTTCTTCACCTTCATCGAGCTTTAGACAATAACTTGAAGGCTATCATTTCCGAACTCTCTTTTCTATTCCCTTTGAAATTGCTATGAATAGTATTGGGATGATGAACTGCACTTCAGTTCAATTTGGTCACCTAATGATCACATATTTCATGAGTTCAGTATCCAGAACATGAAAAATTACACAAATTTCACGACAGTTTGGACAAGAACTGATGAAAGTAACAAAGTAGTATACACATCAGAGAGCTCTAACAACAAGGCGAATGAATGTAATGAAAACTGACATGGATACAGATCCAGATCTTGGGAATAAAATGCGAATGTCATGCATCACAAAAGTTTAAACATGATCGTCAATCGTTGATTGATTTCATTTTCTGCAATCGTTTTCTTCACTGTGAATCCAATCCGAAATTCCCCATCTCCAAGTTTCTGCATCTCGTAAGACACAATCAATAAACCAGAGATGGAAATAGTGAAAAACATTTGCAAAAAAAAGATCAAAGGATAGATCTTTAATCATGTATACCAGTGATCGAACGCAGCAAACTGATAGCGCCAGCATTTTCTAAATATCCAAATGGCTTCTGTACTAAATTGTTTAATTGAACCAAGAAACTCTTTCCGAAGAGATATATGGATTTTCATTATTAACTAATTTGGCTACATACACTTTTACTTATGAAAAAATAACTAACCAAATTTTAAAAAAACTATATCCCCAGTAATTCACCCTCACATACATATTTAAAAACAATAAAATCCATTACCCATGATTTTAGGAATTATGTATTATCCATGTTTTAAGGGAATAAAGTTAATCCTGGGATACGATGCAGAAGCTATCCCAGGGGTATGATATAATTTACCTTTTCCTATTACTAACTGCTAGCTAAACTTTCCAGGGTGTGATATAATTTACGTTTTCCCAATTACTAACTACTAGCTAAACTTTTACATTTTTTATAAAAAACAGAAGCAAACCAACCTGATTTCCAAAAACTTGAAAACCCCACAAGAATGCATCTTCTTCGCCGCTTAGAGTGCCCATCTACAACACATAAAAGAGTTATATTCAGGAATTCGAATAAATACCCTTACAGCAGACAGCTTACAAATTTGAGAGAAACACGAAAAATGAATAGAAAAGTGATGCAAGAACATCTATTTACTGTCTTTTGGATCTCATCAACTTGATGATGAAACTCTTTGGCTATAATTTCATCTTTGTCATCCATATCTTCATCATCAGAATCATATGTAGGCTTCTTTTTTGCCCTTTTGGCATCCCTCTCAACAGCCGTGCTTTTCTCCTCATAATAATCGGCCAAAAGATCGTCTAGCCCTATCAACGGTTTTCTGGCATACCCACAACGGCAAACATTAACAACTCGGTACAAAATTGAAACCAAGAGAGGAAACGAAGAGGTCTTACTTTTTCTTGGGTAAAGCAGGAGAAATAAGCAAGGGCTCCTCAAGTTCGAAGTCCAGGCGATCGTCCATCTCTCTCTTCGGAATGAAGGGATTCAGAGTTCGTCGCCCGGTGGCACCCGAATTGATAGTGTAGCGGCAAAAATTGATTAAGGTTTGAAGAAAATTATTTCCTTTTTTTATTACTGATTATAATATTTATACAGTACGAAAGAAAAGGCGGCAAAAATTATTATTTGTTCCTTTTTTTAATAATAACTGTGATTTCATTCTCATTAAATTGTTATGAATTGTGCTACATTTAGGCTGCACAACACCTATCTAACAACTATAATTAATCTTCCTAAACTTGAAAACCATTGGATTACTCACATAAAATGAGGTGAGTCTTTCACAAATAAAACTTTCAATCCCTAAGAAATTTTCGAATTAAAATCCACATGCCATATTGGCAGTGTCCTATTCGATCCTTACCCCTAAGTTTCTCGTATTCGTCGTCTTTATCCGTGATTATAAGCTTCTAGGAGAATAAGTTATTAGGGGTGGACGTCGGATCGGTTTAACCAGTTTTCAGTTTATTCGGTCCGGGTTATTCGGTTTTGCCCCTTAAAAGGCCAAAACCAAAACCGACCCAAATAACCTAAATTATCCGAACTGAATTCAGAATTCGGTTTCAGTTTGAAACCGAATTCAATGCGAATAAACATAATTGAGTGTTATTTTTTAAAAATAATTACTAAAATCGATTAACTTAATTTAAAATTAAATTAAAATATGTAATCTAATTTCGACATCATCAAAATCAAGTTTTCAAAATAAAAAGCTAACAAGAACAATACTGATTCAATCATAACAATTTTAACATTACATTTAAGATTAGAGAAAAATAGTCTGTTTTGATATTTATCTTCAAAGTTTTCACATTCTTCAAGCCTTCAAGCACTCCACATTCACATCCACATTCACATTCACATTCACATTCACATTCACATTCACATTAAAGCACTCTACAAATTTAGTCGGGTAACTTGTGTTATTTGCTTATTTCCCCAAATTTACTTAGCTTTCAAAGTTTAGGGATAATTTTTAAATACAAATATTGGTGCTCCAACTTAAATTTATTATAAATTTAATTTTTGTTGATTTAAAATTTAATTTTTGTTGATTTAAAATTTAATTATTATTATTAAATATACATGTATTTAATTAATTTAATCAAGTACAATTCGGTATTCAGTTCGAATTTTGGTTTGAGTTTTAATATCCAAAACCGATCCAAAAAACATATATTAAATTCGGTTCGGGTTATTCGAATTTGGATAATTCAATTTTTGGTTCGGTTTTCGATTTTTGATTTTTATGCCCACCCCTAAAGTTATGTAAAATTGTTTCTATGAGTAGAACTAGACACAAAAGAGTAGAGTAAATGAAAAATGTGCTCTCATATAGCCCTCAATTCCTTATTATGTATTCATGTAATCTTGATTTTTTTAAAAGTGCAGATATAACTTTCAGTTGGTCTGACATTTGAATCAATGTTGATCAAAATCGGCTCAGGTTGAGAAAATATAAATAAAATCCTTGTTTTGTATCTATAGAAAAAAAATGAATAAAATATACTCCTTCTATCCCACTTCATTTTGCTTAATTATTTTTTGGGAGTTTAACTTTGCACAAAGTCTTGCTTTAGGAAATCTAAACTTTAGGTTGACTCTTTTATGCAATTAATGGTAGTTTCAAATAGGGTGGGGTTCTTGTTTCTCGTGCAATTTACAAAAATTTTGTGTTTGTATATATATTAAATTGTGATTTCAAATTTCATTTATTTTTCCACGCATTTTTTTATTTCTGGAAACACATAGTAAGCACATACAGTAACTGCTGACAACTGTTGAATTTCGCCGAAAATTGCTGTGAATGCAGAAATTACTACATTTTGACCAAATATTCACTCAGCCAATTTCTACATTTTTGTTTTGCATTTTCTGATTATCATTTTATTTTGTGTATTTACTGTGTGTTTTGCCCTAACTATTGTGTTTTTCATTTTTTCCCCCGAAGAATATGGCTAGTACGAAGCATGATGAGGGTTTTCCTTCAAGATCGTGGCTAGAACATGTTTCAGTTTTTATTTTTGTTTGTATTTTTGGATTTCATGTTTGTGCGATGATGTTTTTGAGATTTCATGTTAGGTTTTAGTTCATTTTTCCTCAGGTTTTGGATTTCTCCTTTTTCTGAATTTGTTGTGTCTGTTATGTTCAACTTAGTCTGTTATTTGTTGTTTGTGTGTAATTTTAGCGGTTTTAAATTGCATTTTGAATGCTCTTCAACAATTTGTAATATGATGAGATTTATTTCTAATGATTTGTGGTTCGACTCATGTGGTTTTGTGATGAGGTTCATGTTTTACATACTGAAGTGTGCGTTTTGGTGAGTTGTTGATGAGGTTTTCCCTTCATTGTTCGACATTCATGTGTAGCTATTTATTTTCATGATTCGGTATGAAGATATGTTGAGGTTTACACCAAAATTATTGAGTTTTGTAATCTAAGGTTTATTCTAATGATTTGAGGATTGATTTATGTGAATTTATTGTTGAGGTTCATGTATAAAATGATGAGGTGTTATTTTTGGTAACCTTTTGATGAGGTTTACTCTTTACAATTTGACATCTATGTGTATCTGTTGAGGTTCATGCTACATTTATTGATGTTTTTCATCTGAGGTTCATTTTATTAATTTGAAGATTGATTTATGTGAATTTAGTTTTGAGGTTTATGTCTAATATGTTGAGGTGTGTTTTTTTGTAACTTTTGATGAAGTTTACCCTTTACTGTTTGACATTCATGTGTAGCTACTGAGGTTCATGCTAAATTTATTGATGTTTGTCATTTGAGGTTCATCCTATTAATTTGGGGATTGATTTATGTGAATTTAGTTTAAAGGTTCATGTTTAATATGTTAAGGTGTGCTTTTTGGTAACTTTTTGATGAGGTTTATCTTTTACGGTTTGACATTTAAGTTTTCCTGATGAGGTTTATGCCAAGCTTATTGAGATTTTTCATCTGATTTTTTTGTTCTATTTTTTACAGCACCTTCTAAGTCACCTATTCCTACGCCTCGACATTATACGTGCACTTGTACACAGATTGACACAATGCAAATTCGTATAGGTAAATTGAATTTACCTCAAACTAGTTCATCAAATTCTGTACATGTTGATGAGTATGTTACAGTTGTGCGCCAGCAACCAAAGAGAAAGGCAGTTGGTGGTAGAAGAAGTTCTAAAGAAATCGTGTGTTCAATGTCAATTTTTTTGAAATATCGGAACATGCAGAGAATTTCTAAAGATGAAGGTGCTGATTTGAAAGAGTTGTTGAATGTTGCATCATATTTGGATGCTGGTTGTAAGTATTTGATTTTGCATTTTTTGGTTTTTTTGTTGACATTATCTTTTGCCCTTTATTCATGCACTTATTTTGTTTTTGATGTAGGTTCAAATTTTGGTGCTGAGGTTGATAAGGTTCATGATGAGGTTTCTGATACTAAGAATGATGTTTTCCCTACTGCTCGTGACAACAATGGTGATGAGGGTGGTTAGTATTTCATATTTTAGGTTTCAGCTTTTCTTGCGTTGATGTTACCACTGTATATTTGTTGATTTTGTATTTTTTGGGTTTTGGTACAAGTTCAATTATTTATAAGAGTGTTGTGAGTCATAATGTGGTTTAAATGGGGATTCTGATGGCAGTGTTGTTGGTAATGAGGTTCAAGATGTGGTTTTTATGTTAATGTGATAGTTGTTGATAAAGTTGTTGTTGCTGCCGAGAAAGATGTTCATTCTTAAAATGTTGCGGAGGTCCATAAGTCTTTATGTTTTAGTTTTGGTTTTGTTTGTTGATGCTTCCTTTTCTTGTTGGTTTATTATGTTTCTATTTTCTTATAGGCTTGATTGTGCTTGATTTTGAAAATGTTGATGCTCCAGTTGATTAGGTTTAAGTACCTGATAATGTAAAGATACCACCTGTTGCTGTTGAGGTACCACCAGCTCCTGTTGAGGTCCCACCAGCTCCTGTTGAGGTACTACCTGCTCCTATTGTAGTTCCACCAGCACCAGTTGTTTCTGCTGAGGTACAAACTGCTTTTGCTAAAGCTCCTTCTTCAACTGATGATGGTGAGGGTACTGTTTTAGTTGTTATTTGCCACATTATTTGTTTAATTTAGTGCTTTGTTGATGTTAATTGTTTTCATTGCAGTGAATCATGTGGAGCAGTTAAAAAAGTTCCTCATCTATTCAGGATGAGGAAGAAGATGGTAGCCAATAGGGTTCTAGATGAATCTGATGTTGTGTTCAGTAAGTTTTTTACGTGTTATGTGACATTTTCTATTGATGGTGTTTTTTTTCATGTTATTTACTTTTTCTTCTTCTTGTTTTGTGTTTTTTCATACAGGTCCTGAACGTGAAACTGAGTTGAATGTTGGTTTAGGAATGCAGTCTGGTACCTCAAATATAGAATTCAATAATGATGAGGTTACCAAGGATTTCAATGAGGTTGCTGAGAAATCTGATGAAGTGAATCCTAAGCTAGCAGAAGAGTTTTTGAGTGCTGGTGTCAATGGTGTTTTTTATGTTTTCCCTTTTTGATTTATTGTTTTGCTTTATTTTCCAAAACTGTATTGTTTTTATGTTTTTTTCATTATTACATTACCGATCACATTTTTTTCATGTTGTAGTTGCAATTAATTTTGCAACCGATGTGCATTTAGAGGACATTCACTTTCCAGAATCTAGGAATGAGGATGTAGAATATGTTCCCAAAAATGAAGATGCTTCTGAAATTTGGAAGGAGTCATTGTCTCTGTCCCCTCATTTTCAGCATAAAAAAAGAAACCTGATCCTGTATCGATGGTTAAAAAAAGTAGTGAAGGTGTTAAAGTCTATGTCTTCTAGGATTGGCAAGGGTAAAGAAAAGGTTTGTTTGAAGGATAGGCAGTCTATGGATACAGCTTCGATGGGGAGGTCTTCAGTTTTGAAAGACTTGGACCCTGGAAGTGTTAATGCTTGTTTGGGTAAGGTCATTCAAAAATTTGCTGAGGAAAAAGGTTCTCCTTTAAAGAAGGGTGTGGGAAAGAAAGGCGATGGGAAGTGAAGAGCTTAGAAGTCTCCAGTTGTGGAGAAGAAGGGAGAAATATTATGTTTGATGTGCATTATTTTGATTTTACAGGAACATTAGAATATGGTGAAGTGAAAAAAAATAATAGAGAGAATTTTTTTTTGAAAAAAGGTAGATTTTTCGGAGTTTATTTAGGTTGGGATTAGAGAGGTGCCACAGATTGTGAAAATTTGTTACGGTCTGTGTCAAATATTGTAAAAGAAAAAAATGGTATCCGAGACCAGAGAGGGTGCCATAGACCGTGATAATTTTGCACGGTCTGATGCAAAATCTGCACAATGACTTTAATTCAGCCGACACAGCCCCATTTCCCTCCACATATTAGCCGTCTATTCCTTCACTTCAGCCGATAGCCTCCCACCTTCCTCCACCTTTTCGCCGGAAACAACCTTTACCTCTCCGCCAAATTCACTCCATCTCATCTCCCCCTATCACCCTCTTATCCAGCAACACCCAAACATCACAAAACACTCAAGAATTTGATTCAAAACTCACGAACCCTAAAATTTGAGGGTTCTTGTATTTTGGTCAAATTCTTCACCCTTGATCGAATTGGACATAATTGGAGGCTAATATCCATTGCTCTATGTACATTCTCCGCCAATTTTACGTAATCTCCTCAAAGTATTCTGGTCAATTGGTTAATTCTTGTGTTTGGATGATAAACACCTCTCTTTAATACAATATTGTTTTGGAGAATGTGGATGGGTAGAAATCCTTTAGGTCTAAATATGGGGATGGGTAGTCTTTCATTTTTAGAGTTAAGAGAATTCTCAAAGAAAAGATCTCGAATGTGTTATAGGGTAGAATCCTTAAGAACCACCTTAGACCTGGCTCATTTTTACTCGAGGGCGAGTAAAAGGTTAAGTGTGGGGTGTTTGATGTGCCTAATTTATATTATATTTTTAGCACATTCAAAATCTAATTTTGTAATAAATTAGGGATTTAATTTTAAGGAAATCGACATTTTATCAATTAGAGGGTTAGGATGATATCACATGTTTTATGTCCTAATTCATTAATTTATGAAGTGTTTTGAAGATCATTTTGAAGACTCCTTTTGAAGAGTTTGGGTTTGAACAATTCAGGATTGAAGAGGCGATTGAATTTTGAAGAGAAGGCCAATTATTCTGGAAATTGGTAGAAGTTGGGCAGATAACTTGTCACGGTTAGGGGCAAATCGCGGTCCATGACAAATGGTCCAGCAGCCCATTTATGTTGCTTTTTCTCTTTTCATTTCTAGACTATATATACCCTTCTCTCTCCTCCATTGAAGAACACGATTTTTCTACCTTCAAAACCCTAGTTTGCATTCCTTAATCTTTTCTCTGATGTTTGCCATGAATTCTTGTGCTTTTGTTATGGATTTAGCTAATTTAGGCTAAATATACTCTTGGGAGCAATTTGTGAGCATTTCTAGTATGAATTTGTGAGATTTGGTTTATCTTATTTTGTACTTTGATTATCAAGTATATTTTGTGCTTTCTTGTGTGATTAATGCATGATTTAGACTAGGATGATCAACTAGTTGACTATTGTGAATTGATTGTTTGCTAGGTTTTTGGTCAAACCCAGAAGGCTTTGACTTTTTGTCGATGTGATCATCGTTAGTTGATGTTAGATTATAATTGGGTGTGACAACTAATTGTGATTATTGATTGATGAAATTTCCTAGATTTGAGATGAATTTGAATGGGTTTGACTAATTATCAATGTGGTTCACTAATAATGATTAGCATGAAGGCCGATTCTCGTAGTCGTTATTAGTAGATATATTTGTGATATCCTGATATTTCTTCCTTGTAGGATATTTTGTTAGTTGTATTGGTTCTCCATGTGTATTTCTATTCTCGGGGAAGTCTATGATGCGATCATCTAGGGTGACCTGAGGGTAAGGGTTATTGTGTGGAGCCTATCGCCCACTCTAACTATAACCGAGGAGAGGCGAGAAATATCTTCACCCGAAAGGTGTTGATAATTTCTCCACAGTATGTGATTAATGCATAAAAATAGGTTAGTTAATCGATGATCAAAGGATGACTAGAAATGTAAACCAATTGCGCCCAAGACTCGTTATCATCTTAATTACATATTTCTTGCTAGTGTGATCGTAGTTATATTGTTTTCTCTAATTGTTGGTTGATTTAGTTATTTAAAGTAGTAGTAGTGTTTTCTTAAATCAAACCCCCCCAAATTTTTTACCACACACTTATAGAAGTCTTTGTGTGCTTTTAATTACGCTTACACTCGATAAAACAACCTTTTCCTCGTGGACGACCCTGACTTGCTATTATCTACTTTCTAGTAGTTAGCCGCAGTTAGGGATTATAAATACTATCTTTGAGAGCCACGTAAATCACCCTATGAAAGTTAAATGGTTGGCTTGTAGACCACTTGGTATTGTACTCTCTTATAGAGGATACAATTTCAATGGTTTTATGCAAGCCAAAAAATGAATGGATATAGCGGTGTGTCTATCTCGTCCAAAGCTTTGCATGTTAGTAATGGAAGTGATAGTAATTTATGTATGCTCATCAGTGTTACTTTGGAACAATTTCAGATATCTGGGAGCTTAACTATGTCAATATGCGAGTAGCAGTTTTCAAATGTCAGTGGGTGGATTTCAACAATGGGCAGCGGACTGAAGATTTTGGTTTCACCCTTATTGATAGGAGTCAGATCAGTTACCAGGAAGATCCTTTCATCTGGGCCTCCCAAGTGCACCCATTTTTTTATATGAGGGATCCTTCTGATCCTAGGTGGGAGATTGTTGTATAAAGGAAACGTGTATTTGTTGAAAAATATAAAGTCGAAGAAATTCTTGGTTTTGGTAAAAAATTCAACAAGTGTTGGAACCGATGATGCTATCTTGCTTGAGGAAGATGATCTTAGTTTGAACCGTTTCATCAGACGTAGCAATCATGATGAGAGAATTTGGGCAGACGTCCGTGGAAAGGTCACCCATAAATGGAGGAGGGCCAAGAAGGTTTTGAAGAACAGAATACAGAAGAAGTAGTGTCAATGATTCTAATTGTCTTGGTTTTGAAAATGAAGTTCTTCAAATTTTAATTAGCTAAGTTTGGTTATCAATAAAAAATCTATTAATGTTTAAGAACTAGAACAAAACAAGCCCTTAATAGAAAATGTCATCCTAACTTGATAATCAAAATAGCATCCATAGTTAAAAAAGTATTCCAAGTGAAAAATAGAAACTACCATATCCTCTTACAACCCAAAAATACTAGGAAATTGCTAAAGTCAACTAAAATCATTTTTCAAACTAATTGTACGATCAATGGGTAATAAGTAACCATCCTTAAATGAAACAAGTTTGACCAAAGAGCATTCAAAGAAATCAATATATATAGAATGTTCGACTCCGAGTCATCCTAAAGATCACCCGTTGATGTGGATCAGTGAAAACGAGGTCGATGCATGGACGTGAGATGGTATTCATAGACTCTGTCTTTTCTCATTCTTAAAAATCATCGCCTTCATGGTGGCAAACTCCTTGTAAATCCACTTATAGTAATATTTTACACCTTTGAGGTAGGCTTTCTCTGAATCTACAAAAGCTAAACACATATAAATAAATATGTATGAAAGTATACCTAATAAGAAATAAATGAATTTCACTAACCTTCATCAACTCTAGGCCTCTTGTTCGGCTCCCCACTGCCTTAGGTATTATGGGACCATATATGATCGACCAAAATCTACCTCCTATTTTCGAAGTAAGTTTTTTTTGAAATACTTTGGTGGTTTCTCTTCACTGGAAATTTTCAACCCATAGACCATCCTCAACATGAGGGTGATCAAACTCCCATATAGGAGGCTTCTCACCACCCTCGTCTAGGTGGAAACCCAAAGCATATGCTAAATATTTCTGCCTCGGGGTTAATTTTCCTACCCTTCATTATGAAATAGAACATCATCAAGGTGGTATAGTTGGGCTCGGTGATGTGTCCGACGGTCGAAACTTAACATATATCAAACATTTCATAGACAATACATTGATCAATTATCAAATGGTTTATATTAAAGGTACGGCTTACCTAAATCCACCTCGTTACATTTGAAATACCTCAAACTACATTGAATCGGGTTTATATATGGGTAATCAAAAGTAGTGGCCATTTTTCCTTATGATAATAATCATTCAAAGGACCCTCTAAGTATTATGGGTAAACACTTTCCGAGTTCCTATACGGGCACTCTAGGGTTGCATTCAAAGTCCATTGATCAATTGTAATATCAATCCCCCACTCTAATGGATTAAGCACCATTCACAACCTCATGTATATTACTATAGAATTGACAATTCAAATAAAAATATGACGATTCATTACACGAGAGAAACTTCTCTACATGTTGGTCGCTAAATTTCCTAAGGGATCGGCTAACCCTAGTTGCAAATACTCATTGAAATCAACCACATAAAAATCAAGCAGTTTCCCTTTAGAACGTAATTGATCATACCTATTTTGACCACTTATGGAAACAAATTTCACATTATCATACTCGAGATTGTTGCAAGTGGATCTAGAGTGAGGGTTGCGTGATGAACCTCCTCTTGCCATTGATAATCAACCAATATTCGCATGCAGGTTCGGAGGAGCCGATTTACTCTCCGAAGGCATAAAGGCTTTTTAGGATTTGTGATTTGGGTTTGAATGAGGGATATGGTTGATTTTGGAGGGGTTTTTTCTTTATATGTAGAGCATCTTCCGAGTTCGTAAGATGCTCGGCTCTTGTCAATGAAGAGCTGATTTAATCTTTCCAAACATTTCTCCCACACCAAAATCTCTCCATCCTTTAACTCCATTTCTCTTCATCTTCAAACTACCATTTCACAATCTAGTAATGAAAGGTACGTGTCATCATTAACACACCTACTTTCCTCTTAATCTTGGTAAATTATCAATTTGTTTTCTAAATATTGATTTGGAAGAAGCTCATTTTCTATTCTACTTGTAGGTGTGCAATCTTTGATCAAAATGAAGCTCCCACTTGTTTGATGTAAAGGTTAGTGGTTCTAAACCTTAGATTTTTTTAAGGGGAGAAATTGTTTCTTTAGTGGTTGAGCTTTTTAAGGGCTTTTGATTATATTGATAGTAAAATCTTGAATGTTTAGTGAATACCTAATGATTGTGAGTTAGGCCATATCTGAGTTATAATATTTTGTATTTTATCTCGTATGGGTTGTTTGTTGAACTAGTGCAAAAAATTTACGACGTCATGTGTACAATTTTTCTTTATGAAGTTAGTTTCATGAATTGTTGAGGAATTTGTTAATGTATGTTCCATAATGTCTAAGAAAAGGACCCGTGATGATGCGTCACATTCACGAAATACCCAACCCGGGATGTTGGTATTTAGTTTCGATGACGATAATGTTTCTGGCGAGAGAGGAAGAGCCAAAACACATCGTAGAATACTAGAATGTCGGATGGCTAGAAAGAGTTAACCACATTGGTTTTCAACAAGCATATCAAATGTTTGTCCAAAGAATGTTCAAAGTGATGTAGTTGGGTCGTGAAGATAGGAAGAACAATGGTAGACATAAAAAAGGATAGTCGGCATGAGGTACCAAAAGACTATAAGAAAACCCTATGGATGGAGTGCAAGGTACTCTCCATGGCCATAGTTTTCTTCTCCACCTAATTTCGCTTCTCTTATTCTACAAATTAACTTTCAGCTATTTTAACTCCCATCGTTCTAAGTCCTCATAGAGTCCCTTCGAAATTGATTGCCCAGATATGGTATATCTAAGAAAGAAGGCAACGACCATGATGTGCAAGAGTTGGCGGGAACATAAATATACTGTGTCCAGGGACTACATATTTTCTTCGGAGAAAGGTGGTCGGTCATGGATAACGTACATACACATTCAACCGGAGAATTGGGAGATCCACGGGAAAAAGGCTTTCGAGAATGGTTCTAACGGTAGGTGAATAAAGTTAAATTTACAAAGTATTTAGATTATGGTGTTTACAATGTTGACATGTCTCTAACATAGAGTACAAGGAAAGAAAAACAATGTATTTCCGGTTTGAATCTAATTCCTCATCTATTAAGCCGTGGGGGTTATGGACTGGCGGCAATGAAATTAGTGGAAGAATGTCTTGAAAGAGATGTTGAAATTGCAGTCAAGGTCGGAATGAGCAAAGAAGAGACAATGGCTATGATACAACCAATGGATGTAGATGAGATTGATAGGTGTGATCTATTCCTCATAGGCCGACAAAACAAGAAGGGTATATACGAAATGGAGGACAAAAAATAAATTGTGGAACGAGTTGGAAAACCTTCAACTTTTTTTTTAAACTTCACTAACATATTTCCCATTCACATGTGCTAACCTAGTTCTATAATTTTGATGCTTAGGTAAAATTAAAGAGTGATGAATTGGAAGGGAAATTCATACCCACGTTTAAGCAGGACATCCTTATTGAGGCTACATGAAAACTTGACCACCGGGGTATGTTAGGGGAGTGGGTGTGTTCATGACCCATCGAGAGGTTTTTGGAATTACTCGGTACTATAGTTGTACACAACCATCGCGGATCCACACATTGTAAGAACATGTGCTTTAGCAAGAGAAACGACTGAGCAACAAGACATTCTCATCAGAAGTTGATCCAACACGCAGGGCTTACTGTTTTTGGGAACTTAGATGATTTAACACCCGGTTGGACATTGCCATCAAGAGGATCACACCATTATTTCAAAGAGGTTGAGGTTAATTGGAAGGCAATCATTCAAAATTCTATTGACGATGCCGACAACCTCAACAAAGTCATCCTCGCAAGTGATAAAAAGGTACACAATCAACTTCTTCAAATCGTTCATACAACTTTTGTGTCATATTTGACAAATATAATTGGTTCGATGTAGGGTTCACATGTGTGTGAGTTTTACATTGAAAAAGACACGGATGGTAGACCATTTCACGTAGTCGAAGAAGTTTTGCATGAGTTAATGAAACATCATCACACCGTACCAATTGTACAAGGTTTGTTGAGAGTTTCTCTGGAGAAGGTGCTGGTGAAGGGTGCCCCGTTGCCAATTCGGGAAGGAGAGTACAAAAATGTTGGTCTCTCTCATGGAATGTTTCTTTTGTATTCGTGTCAAATTATTTATGCCGGCATTTGAAAGTCACACGAACAACAACACCTAAAGTGGTCCAAACTACACCAAAACCGATACACAGAAAACCAAAACCGATCCAAACAACACCGGGTAAGAATATACAAGATTTCCAAGAGCACAAGTCCCGGAATACTCATCTCACTTTGTACGAGTGCTAAACAATTGACTTCAACCACATGAACGCAACTCAACTTACACATTTTTGGGAAACGATTGCGTATTTGGTGTGAAATGAAATATTATCACACTATGGAGTAATTTTGAGGACCTGTGGAAATGTGAGAAAGTTAATCAGACGCTAATTTCCATATACATCTTGTGAGTAAAAAAAAATATATATATATAGACACACACACACATTTGATTCATGTATTCATTACTTTCAAATTGTTTGCAACCAATGTGAAAAATTTTTTAAGTTCAAAGTACATGTAATTTATGTATAATCAAAAGAAGTGATGGGTCGGATACATGTGCCCGGCGATGACTCAAGAAATTGGTTGTACAAACCAAGAGATAATCGACTACATTCGCAAAAACATTAGTAGGAAGGATAAGAAATATTTATTGTGCGCCCTACATTGAAAGATTGGAGCTATGATCTTCGTTATGTTTACAAACATCATTTATGCTATTTTATGAACTTTTAATATTTATTTTTTAGGGAACATTGGCGATTGATCATGATTGTTCCAGAAAAGAAACGGGTGTATTGGATGGATCTATTACACTTCCAACCATCAGAAGCATTTGTCGAGATTTTGAAGTCCGCTATGAAGGACACGAGCGAAGATGATGGAATCAAATTTGAAGTGGTCGAAATCAAGGTATAATATGGTACAATTACTTCTTTTATCCAACGGGATTTAATTATGTGTTTCTATACGTTACAATTCTATGTTGTTTTTAAATCAGTACAAGAAACAAGTGCAAACATGGGAGCATTGCTATTATGTAATGTTGTACGCAATAGAGTGAAAAGTTGGATTTACTTGTAATTGACAAAGTAACTATACATTTGCTTCTACTAAACATTAATAGTGTCTCAATGTCAACATAATATTTGGTACTATCTTGAAACTCGCAATTTCAAGCTACCTTTTCATATTAAAATCTATGATGGGGCAACAGACCTCAAGGAATTCCTACATTCCTATCACAACAGTATCCGATTTTGCGATGCAGAAATTGAATTTGTTTACAAGGCGTTCCCCTATCTTTTTATTGGGAACAGGGATCACATAGTACAAAAACTTACCAAATGGAAGTATTAAATCTTAGGCACTAACCCACCCCTTCCCGGAATCGCTAAATCAATCAATCAGCGGAAGATCCGCCAACTAATTGAAAACCAAAAGGAGGCTCAAATATTAAGGGTTAATTATGGATATTTGCATAGGGATAATTGTGGACAATAATTAAATTTTCATATAAACTAAAATGTGCGACATTGGTCTCAATCCATTGGGCCTTGCGATATGTTACCGAACAATGACATATGTTGCATATGTCTAAGAATTGTTTCATATTTGTGCTACATGTTATCTAATGGCTGTGTAGATTTTGGCAAAAATAATGTCATGTACAAATGATAAGAAGTATTGGTTATAGATTAGGGTTCATTATAATACACACATCGGCTTGTGCGACAACAATTTTTACCCATGGCCGACTTCCCACCCAGGTAGATGAACGTATAACTATATTTGTGTATTTCATTTGGGAACTGCCCATTTCTAACATAAATTTTGTTTGTTGTGAATTGGTTATAGTTGGACAATGAGAGTTATTGATGGACTTTCAACATGTAGATGAATGGACTTGTCATTTCACTAGTCGCCCTGAATGTGTTAAAGACGTACATCGTAGAAAATGGAGGTTTAATAACAATAATATTTCAATCTCATATCAACGCTATGTATTTACATAGTTTGTATCATATATTTGTAATATATGTGATAGTTGTGTGGGTACTATCAAGTGATTCCATTCTGCATTAACTGAACAACAATTGATGGTTGCATGCCGTTTAATTATAACATTAGTCATCGAATATTGAATAACATGTAACGGTTAGTGATGAATGATTGTTTGTGTAATCAAATGCATTATAGTATAATATTTTATGAGAGTCGATGTCTCTCCAATGAACAAGCAACATCCCACAAGCTGGTACCATGACGGCACGTAATCGACATCACATAAACTGGCGTCAGTAAATTGTGTGCAAGACCAGCCTCTCAAAACGATGTCGTATTGGTCATATTTCTACGTAAGCATGCACACGACATGACTTCCCCATAAAGCGTGATTTCACTTAAAGGTGATTGCAATATCACTCTCATTTCGACTAATGTCGGCATGAATGAAGTCGCAGTAACGATCTCTCATCGTTTTCATTCTTGTAGTTACCAACATTGGTCACAATACTCGCCGACGTTGGTCATAATACCTGCCGATGACGGTCTAAAACCCAAAGTAAAAAATACTTTCCACCTGGGTTCTTATAGAAAATAAGGGTGTAATGTTGTGTTTGTATTCTTAATCTAGGTTACAATATATGGAGGTACAAAAGGCCTATACAGAAAAGGAAAAGGAATCTATTCAAAATGCAAGTAATATTTACATAGGATTCTATTCCTTAATACTCCTCCTCAAGTTGAAGCGCGGGGATCAAGAATGCCCAATTTATAAAGTAGTGAATGAAACCAAGTACGTCCGAGAGATTTGGTGAACAATTCTGCATGTTGATCAGAAGTGCGGATATAATGAGTAACAATAGTACTCCGACTCTACAAGATCACGGAAAAAATGACAATCAACCTCAATGTGCTTCGTATGTTCGTGGAAAACCAAATTTGCTACAATATGAAGAGCAGATTGACTTCATAAAATAGTCACATGGGGGCAGAATGCACAACGCCTAAGTCCTGAAGCAAAGACTTAAGCTATAATAACTCAGAACAAGTGACTGCCATTGCACGATACTCCGCTTTTGCAGAAGAATGAGAAACTGTAGGTTGTTTCTTGGTCTTCTATGAAACTGGAGAGTCACCAATCAGCACAAAATACCCAAAAAGAGAATGCCGTGCAACGGGACAAGCAGCCCAGTCAGAATCACAAAACATAGTCAACTGTAAAGAACTACGTGAAGAGAGAAATAAATTTTAACCAGGATGACTCTTCAAGTAATGTAGAACCTGAAGAGCAGCTTTCCAGTGAGAAACACAAGGAGACTTCATAAACTACGCAATCATATGAACTGAATAACTAATCTCAGGATGGGTAATGGTAAGATAAATAAGATGACCAAACAGGCGCCCATATTGCTCATCCATTAAGTACTAATGTTCATAACTCACAATTCTTTAATTTAGAGAACCATAGAGAGTAGTTATGTTTACGTCATCCTTATGAATAATATTGTAGATCTCTTATTCATGGTGAATCACACTATAGGTTTTATTTCACTGCATGTTTATTTAAAACAGATGAAGTTAGAAATATCTTTTTTTTGTGACGGAATGAAATGTTTTCACTCCTACATAATGGTTTCAGTTTACTTGTTAAGGATATATATGAGTTAGTTATATATCACTTCTTGCCTTCTCATAGATTTGAAAACTTTTATTATCGATCGAACAAGGTTGACTGTTGTTAGAACCTCATTTCACAGTCACTATTTGCAAAACATCAGAGTGGAGTATGCTTAAATTTTGTTGAAGTCGGGCATCCTTTAAACCATGTTCTTTTTTTTAAAAAAATTAAACCGTCGCGTAGATGGGGGGAAATTTATTGGCTCCCCTAACCTTCAAAAATTGTCCACGAAAGTAGCTATACAGAAATTGGTAATAGCTTTACAAAAATTCAATTCATGGGAGGAAGAAGCTTTACAAAAAGGACGAATACATGACCCGGATCACATGTTTGATTACCGAGACAAACAAAGTTGTTTGCGGAAGTAATTATCATATTGATCC
>JAULKJ010322627.1:0-10404 GCA_032355405.1 Rubia balearica
AGCTTCCTTGTAGGAATCAATAATATCCTTAATTAAGAATGGATCACGCGTCCCTTTATGGGCCTCGAGTTGGACTTAAGAAGATACCCTAAGCTCGAAGCTCGCGGGCCTCGAAGAGTCGTAGCCCAGGTATCATCATTGACCTCTCAGAATATGTGTTGTAGACAAAAATTAAATTGTTCCAACAGTTTACATAACCTTCTGAAATCTTCAGTGTATCTCCAAGGGATCTTGTATAACATCCTGATCATCTTGACAAAAACTAAGGTATATGTTTCAATTTCGAGTACATGGATTTCTTCTTGCAAGAAGATTTCTAGGACCAGTATTAAAGCTTTGATTTCAGCCTGCGTACTTGTAGCCAATCATAAGTATCTTCACGCAACAGATTGAACCTATTTGTGACTGTTTCTGAGTAAACACATGCACAAGTTTCTCATTAGCTCATGATCCATTTGTGTTCAATTAAAAAATAAGAGCAAAATATCAGTCTAGAATTTACATATTCTTAGCTTTACACATTCTAGATACAGATAGTATTTGGGGTTTTAAAGTTGTAAAGTTCCATTTCACTTTGATCTCATTAGCTCTATACATGTCATGATACATACTCATAATTTCCTGCTTCATTTTAGCCTGATTTGGTCTGATATTCTTCAGCAAAAACTGGTTTTTGAAACACCAAACATTCCCGATAACTATACAAGGTAATAGTCTAATCAGTTAGTAACCTATATATCATGCTCTTTTTCATTCAAAGTTTAGTAATAAAAGTATTTATTCTATGGGTTATCGAATTGTATATTTGGTAAATTAAAAAAATTATGCCAATATTCTAAAATATCATGTAGAAACAAAAAATTGTTAAAGTTGCAATGAATCATATCTGAATGAGCTTTAAAAAATAGCAATATAGAAGGCAAGTTATATGAGAAAGCGTCCAATACACCAGGTAAAGGAAGCAATTTACTCCCTCCATCCCATAGAAATTGACACAATTACTTTTGAATCGGGATTATATGCAAAGTGAGGTGGAAGTGTTGATGGGAAATAAAGGAAGGGTATTCCCGGTAATAGAACTAGTAGATTTAATCAACCTCTTTAGGGATAATATAGTAAATGTATATGCTCATTCTTTGCCACTTTAGGTAAGAATTGAATTGTGTCAATTTATGTGGGACTGACGAAAATAGAAATTTTACCAATTTCTATGGGACGGAGGGAGTATTTATCATTTTCCAACTCAAAAGACTGACTTTTTTTTGGCAATAGAGGAGATCAGAGAAATTTGAAGGAGTTCATATCAATCCTTTTGTTCCTTACCATATTATAGGCACTTTTGATTGAAAATAAACAATTTCCAGCTGGTTTCCAAATTAATAAGTCCAGATGTTGAAGAAAATTAGCAATACCATACTCCAAAATTTTCAGGACCTGTAATAATAAGCCCAGTTGCAATATTAGAAGGAAAACATATTTTTTTCCTGAAACTACAAGATTGACTCCTTTCCTCCTCACTTGCAGTTGCCTTACCCTATCACAATTTAGCCATATCACGGAGTTTATCTTTGATTTCCTGCATTTTTCCTTTCTTTTAATTATTTTTTGATGATCTTTTGGAAACTAATAGACTTGGAAAAGGTAAAATAATTGAATATTACTTAAAATAGAACCATATATAGAGATTATATTTAGAACCACAAGGAACTAGTGGAAACAATATGGTCAAACTAGTGGTGGAACCAGGGGTGGCGAGGGGGTGCAGACGCCACCCCTAGGTTCGGGTGACCCAGAAATCAGTGCTTAGGGTTACGGGAAGCCTTGGTTTCCGCCACCCCTTCTTTTCTGGCGAGAGAGCTCGTTTTCTGGCTCTGTAAGCATTGGAGAAGACAAACATTTTCTGACTTTTTTTGTTTCCCGCTTAATCAAAATGACGTCGTTTTGCTAATCAAAACGACGTCGTTTTACTTTGTTAAAGGACGTTGTTTAACTATGTATTAGGCCAAAAAATAAGGACCTATTGGGCTGAAACCCAATCGGCCCAACATGGTAGGAAACCCTAACTGCGGATTGAATAACCTCCTCAGCTGAGCTTCCAGGTTTTCATCTCTTTCGCCATCAGCGCAGCGCCAGGCTGCCGTTGACCGCCTTCTAGCCGCCGACCGACCAACGCCCAGCTTTTTCAGCTATCCCTTCCTTGAGCTCCTGGTTCCGCCACTGGCTCAAACATATTGGTCTTGTTTGTAGCGAGATGGATAAAGGCATCAATTCAGACATGTGTAAACACTAGAGATTCATATGCTGGAGATTCATGTGTAAACAAAAATCAATTTATAACTTTTAATTCTTTGTTTTTGTTTTATTGGGTATTCTTATGGGAAAATTTCTATTAAGGACGTTATACGATTCTAACTTCCTGTATAAGGTGTCAACTTTTGAAATTCATTATAAGGTCACATAAAATACTTCTTTAGAACAAACAAACAAGAACACAAACAAAATTAAAGATCATACATCAATCAAAGGAAATTTGTATGCCTAAATCTTGCTGTGTAGCTTTTTAGGGTTCTTGACTGCAACTTTGTTCTTCTCATTCTTCTTCTTAGCTTTGTTGCTGGGCTGGCCTCCGAACCTTGAATTCTCCTCCTCATCCTTCCTGAGCAGCTTTTCTAGCATCTCCGCAACAGCTCGCTTGTCTTCATCAGAAATTTCACATTTCTCCATAAGGAAAGATAAGTTATATAGCTGATTTAATAGTGAGGTTGTGAAAAATGCGTACCTTTTCACCGTATTTATAGGAAGGAGTGTGGTTTAACTTTTGTAATCATATGGCTATTAAATGAATCTATTAATTTCATGAAAACATATTATAGTAATATGGTGCAATTTCATTTCGGTGTCATTAGTCAAAATATATTAAAATTTGTAATTATTAATTTACAATACATGTTAGATTACAGTTAGTGATGTCAATCTCTGACCAAAACCGAGAATCCGACTCAGACCAACATGATCGATTAAAATATAAAACCCAATTTGATTCAAGAAATATAGACCCAAACTTGAACCTAACACGACCGAACTGAACTTGAAACTTGATTCTGACCTGAGAAATACTAACCCGAACCTGAACCCAATATGACCGAATTCAACCTGAAACCCAAATATGACTCGATAATCTAGATCCAAACTCGTCATGAACATTAACCCAATATAAAATTGAACCTGACCCAACCCAAACCCAATCCAACTCAAACCCGATTCAACCTGATAAATCAACTATATAACCCTACACCCAATCAACCCAAATGGATGTAGTTATAAAAAGTCACTAACATTTAATAAAATGAAATCAAGTCAAGGTGGTTATAAGTCAAACTAATAAATTCATTAGGCATAATTATTTTAATAAAATCAACTCATAACAAATCTGAATACATAAGGTTAAGTTAAAAATGCACAATCACGGCTAAGTTTATAAAACTAATGAATAATAGTCAATTAAAGAGAATTATGATTTTGACTAATTAATTATAGAGATTCGACTAAATATCGATTTTAAAAATAAATTTGTGAATAAATATAACAAAAATATTTAATAAATTATAAGTAAAAGTTACAACAAAACAAAACCTGATAATAATGCAATTGTAACAATAATATTATTGAAACATAACCTAAACCAACCAAAATTTAATGGGGTAGAATAATAACCCGATCCAAAATGAACCAACTCGAAATATATCCGAATCCAATATGAAACATTATAAGAAATAGCTGACATCATCCGACCTTAACAAAACTCCAATGCGAAAAATGACACAACAATATCTCTAGACCGGACACAACCCAACAATATTCTGACCCGACCCAATCTAACCGAAGTTTAAAAATTACATGACTGTAACCAACCCAAAAATGACCCAATCTGACCCAAGGGAAAAATACTGAAACGTTTCACCCCGACATGATAGTAACTTGACTCGACCCGACAAATCAAAATCGAAACGTTTCAACCCGACATATTTCAACTCGAACATTTTCCAACCTAACACGCTAACCCAAATTGACACTTCCAATTACAGTTGATGCATTTAATTTTTCATATTATTGATTGTTAAATAACTGTGACTAGGAACACTAAATAACCTTTAATAGTTATAACTTAAAAAATTATTTATTTTAAAAAAAAATACCTGTTATGGTTGGCAGTTTGGTAACTCCTATCCGTGTATTAATTGAAAAAATTAATTTAAAAAGAGAGGAGGGCATAAATTAGAGGTTACATTATCGATCGCTTTGTGCTATAAACCTTCAAAAAGACACTTAAATTACAAATGATTCAAAATTGTTCTAAAGCACAGTAAATACATCACAATTAAGTATACTAATACTTTTACACTCCATGAGAGACCTGAAAATTGAAATTTGTTATTTACCTTTATCAAGCTGGCCATCTTTACCCACAAATTGACCACAATGTTGATCTCTCTGAATATGTGTTGTAGACTGAACTTAAATTGTTTCAATAGTTTTCATAGCCTTCTGAAGTTTTCGGTGCATCTCCAAGGGATCTTGTATAACCTCATGATCATCTTGACAAGAATCAAGGTATATATTTTAATTTCCAGTATATGGATTACTTTTTGCAAGCAGATGAGTAGGCCCAGCATTATAGCTTTGATTTCACCAATCCTAAGTATCTCCATGCAGCAGATTGAACCTTTCCGTGACTATTTCTGAGTAAAGCTCATGCAACAGTTTCTCCTGGATTCCCCAATGATGATCCATTTGTGTCCAATTAAGAAACAAGAGCGAAATGTTAGTGTATAATTTATATATTCTTAGTTTTACACTTTCCTGGTTCATACAGTAGTTCGGGTTTTAAAGTTCCATTTCACTTTAAACTCATTAGATTTATAGATTTCATGATACATACTCATAATTTCCTACTTCATTTTAGCCTTATTTGGTCTGATATTCTCCTGCACAAACTAGTTTTTGAAGCAACAAAGAATCCAAATAATTATAGAAGGTAATATTCTAATCAATTAGTAACCTATATATCATGCTCTTTTTCTTTCAAAGTCCAGTAATAAAAGTATCTATTTTGTGGGTTATCCAATTGTACATTTCGTAAATTAAATAAGTTTTGCAAATAATCATAGATATCATGTAAAAAACATATCTGAATCACCTTTACAGAATAGCCATATAGAAGGCAAGTTGTATGACAAAGCTTCCAGTATATGAGGTAAAGGAAGCAATCTATTTAACAATTTCTAGCTCAAAAACTGACTTTCTTTGGCTATAGAGGAGACCGGAGAAATTTGAATGAATTCATCACAATCCTTTTGTTCCTTACTAGATTATAGGAACTTTTGATTGAAAATAAACCATTTTAAGATGGTTTCCAAATTAATAAGTCGGGATAATGAATAAAATATCAATATCATACTCCAAAAATTTCAGGGCTTGTGATGGTAAGCCCGGTTGTAATCTGGGAAGGAAATCATATTTGGTTTCCTGAAGCTGCAAGATTAAGATATCTAAGAAAAGTAATTCATATTCCTAATTTCAGATATAAAATAAAAGACCAAATCTAGTCCAATTAGCATCCCATAACAGAGTGTCACCTTTTCCTACCTATATAATGGAGCTCTAATTTGCCAAATAAGTTATTTCCTTCATTCTTTTACAGGGTTTTGAGTATTTCAAGTTATCTAGAATAGACCACATTATCTTTTACCTAAATGATAAGCCTTGGTGAAGCTTCCACCAATGTTTTAGTGAAAAGTTGTCAGTCATGTGATGACGGTTCTTAAAATCCAGTTAATTTTCAATTTGAAAACCATATATTAGTATATGATTTCCAACAAACCTTTTTGTTCTCATTATCTTTCACATTCCAGAGTAATTTAACAAAGCTTACATGCAATTGATCAATGATACCTTTTGTAAGTTTGAGTATTGTAAGGAATGCCCCGAATCACGAATAAAATGATTTCGACACAAGCATGATAGAAACTGATATTTTGTGAAGATTGTGGCACTATCACAGGAATGACCCTCTAGCACCGGTGTTTCATAAGTCTAGTACCGATTTTTGGGGATCCAAAAAATCGGTGCCTAAGTAGGTGGTGAATGTTTTTACCGGTTATAAAAAATTGTTGCTAAATTTAGCACCAGCTTTTTTCCTGTTAGCACCAGTTTTTGGAACTAGTGTTACTTTGGCATCGGCTTTTTGTTGGCACCATTTCTCAAAATCCGGTGTTAATTTAGCAGGGGTTAATTCTTAGCACCGGTTCTAAAAAACTGATGCAAAATTTATTCAAGGATTCAAAAAAATGCCCTTCCTCTGTAAGCAGCTGCATTAAGAGGAAGGGGGGAAAATGCCCTTCCTCTGTAAGCAGCTGCGCACAGCTGCATTCAGAGGAACGGAAAAAAAATGCTCTTCCTCTATAAGCAGCTGCGTGCACATGCGTTCAGAGGAAGGGGAAAAATTCCCTTCCTCTGTAAGCAGCAGTGTGCACCTGCGTCCAGAGGGAAAAATACCTAAAATTAATAATTTCGGTGGGCATTAATTTAATAATATTATTAACTTCACAAAATTGATAATATTGAAATATAGCAAAAAAATGTATGATACAAAATAAATAATTTTTGTGACTAACATAACTATCCCAAATGACTAAACATATATTAGTTAACCATGTAGGGTGAGCCTCTGAAAGCATCAAGCTTGAATTACATAGATCCTACGAAAAGGGATTGAATTTCACCTAGCAAAGAAATCTTCTCATGTCTCATCTACAATGCGCAGATTATACCATCCACTATGCAGCAACAAAAAGAAAGTAATATCAGTAGAAAAGATGAAAATAGTTGAGGAGAATGAGATATAGAAGATAATTCGAAGAGGTCCTTGCATCCCCTGAAGCATTCCATTGTGCAGCTTAAATCTACCTCTTCAACATTGACTGCCCTCTTGTTATCACCATTTTCGCTCTTATGCACTACTTGTAGCCATAGATTGCAGTGTACATACACCAAATGCTTCATCCACTCATCATCAGGCTGATATCCTTTACTCTTCCCCTGCGGTGCATTTTTTCGAAGGCTTTCCAGTTCCATCTACGCAAGTGGGAACTACATGGTTGGATTTTAATTCTTATAGCTTCTTTCTGAAGCATTGGGATCTCGTAACTATACGCAGCCCACCAATCACCTGGATTTTGATCATAACATTAAGTCATGTATGCAATTACAGCCTACACTATAGCTACTTCAAAGAAACATCTGCTTGGACAAAATATCACTAGTTTGATCCCCTATGTTCAATGCCATAACAATATTGATTCGTTATGTTTTGACCTAGGTAAATTTAGTCCCTTTTTTTGGCTTCCAAATTCCTACTTGTGATCCTACTGTTGACCTCCTATAAGCAGGTTAAAAGACACTTGTGTCTAGTAATCGGTTATAAGCAATGTAGCAGGTTCTTTTGATTAGCTATGAATAATCCACATGTTCTTTTAGTAAAAGCTACAACAAACCCTTTAACTAAATGATCAACTATTTGAACTTCATCTAGTACACTAAGTGAATCAAACTTGAGCCAAAATAGAATTCAAAATCAATGAGTTACCAAAATGGCTACACAAGGAGATGGTCTTAGGTAATTCATGTTTCTATATAACTAGAAAAAGGTCACTCACCAGTCATTTGTTTATTGCATTGAAGAGCAAGGTCCACTAGTTATTAGTTCATGGAAAAACATACAAATCAGTTTCTCTAATCATTTAAAGCTAAAATAGAATTTGGTTCAGAGAAAGTAGGGGTCAAGGTTCTGTTTGGAAAGTTTGTACCTTCTGTCTTTTTCTAACTTAATTTTACAAGAAAATTTTCACATTCCCAATTGCACATATAATATTTTCAAGTAAAATCATAAGAAAATAAAGCACCAAAAACCAATCAATAAGATTGTACATCATACATAAAAATTATTAACATTGAACAATCTACTGCTTAGACACTATAGAGATTGAGGACGAGAATGCATCGAATTCTTTTCAGCAAAAAAAATAATGTCACAAAAAGCCGCATTAAAGAATTGGGTCATGGATGTATAATGTTGCTTATAGATCATAAAAAGTAATGCTATCAAGGAAATGATTATATCTACGTGGAGTGAAGTTTCAATGAAAAGTAAGATAAAGTGACCAGTAAAACTTTGGAAAATGAAGCAACCAAAATGGCAGAAGATGCATCATTCGAGTGCTGAAATACATTGTTTGTAATGGAAAATTATGAAGCGGGCTAAATTTTGGGAATGATATATTTGTTAACAGCACATGCAATCGTGGACGTTGGATATAGGATAAATAAGTAGCACGGCGATTGCAATCACCTTTGAGAAAAGTAGCTCAGCATAAGTAAAGTACTAGTGAAACTATTTCCATAGCCTGGGAAAAAACAAGTACACAGAATTTATGCCTGACAAGAACAACCAATTTTCATACAGATGACTTGGGGTATTACTTGGAGCTAGTTTAACACTTCAACAGAGTGTGGGTTATATAAATATCAGAACTGGTCCACTAGAACTGAATTCAGTTTTCAATCAACCCCTTGTAAGAAATTTGGTACCATGCAGAACTAAAGAGTAAACATTTGCAAAACTTAATGTACCAATTTCTCGAAAGTAAATAATTAGCAAACTTGAATATTTATTAACAAAACTATATATTTCATGCTTTAGGTCCTTTAAATATTAGCCTCATTAATTGAACGGTATATATAAACAGAAAGAAATAGATATATGCATGATAAACAGATCATAAGGGACACGGTTGCATTAAATGGTGAACACGCCAAAGTTGAAAGGCAAAGATAAGGCTGACGATTTTTGCCTACGTTACCTCCGAAATTCTTTGCTTTTGTAAGATTTAAGTATGCTTCAGTTTCTGAAAGATAAAATAATGTTCGAATTTAAGTTTGCTTACCCGAAGACATGATGAATGTAGTGGTTTTCGCTAGTAGCTTTCCAATCTTAACAGCCTACAAATAGACATTGCAGAAACACAAATTAGGCTTGTGATAATTCTTTGAAAGATAAAGATATCATAACAAGACATGCATTGTAGATGCAGCTCTTTAAGGTTTGTCCTGTTTCTTCAACTAACCCCCCAATTATGGCCAATCTTGAAATTTAACAGGCATGAGAATGGGAAAAATGGGACTCAACCAACTCAGAGAGTTCATGACCTATATTCCAGTAATGACAAAGGATCAAATAATAATTAATTGATGCATTTTTGTGGTGGTGGGAAATACAGTGAGCGGAGTGAAAAAGAGTGAGGACGGAGAAGAGTTGTCTTGCAACCTGGATCAACGAAGGAGGCTGCAGCAAGCCGCAGAGGCTGGAGCAATCGAAGGAGGCGAGAGCCAGCGGAGGCGAGGCTGAAGCAATCGACGTAGGGTGGAGCGATCGGCGGGGGGTGGAGCAAGCGGCTGAGGCAGAGCTGGATCGGCCAAGGGAGGTAGGCGACGAGGGGTGAGGCTGCAGTGGGGGGAGGGGAGAAGCGACGGTGTGGTGGAGGAGAGCTAAATATCTGAGTGAAGAAAGAAATCTTGAACTGGGCTTTAGGGTAAACTAGTGAATTATGGGTTATGGGCCAAAACTGAGCCCATTGGTTGATGCCAAACATTATGAAAAATTACGTTATGACCCAAAATTTCGTTATGACATTATCCTTCTCTCCAAAATACACGATTTTTGTTATTCTTATATAAATATAGAAATAAAAAATAAATTATTTTTTGGATAAAATGTTGGAAAGCGCTAGTACATGTTCTAAAGTAACTTAGAATTGATTACTTTGAAATAAGAAAGGAAAATTGAAAAGGATTGCAAATACGTTCTTGCGCCGCATTGTTAATAGATATTCCCTTATTTTGTTGAAAAACAAAAGGAGCTTGTATAGAGTATCATCACATTCGAGCAGATTTCAATTTGGAGTTACGAGTAAAGTTTTTACTTTTTGCACTAACGTACTTCCAAGAAATTTGGAATTGTGGAATCACGAAATTGGTGATACCAAAATTCAATTGAATAATATAAATTGCAAATTTGTAATTTGGGAATGTCTGGGTGAATGGAAGGATCTCGAAAGTCCACATTGATTACTAGTACACAATTTTGGAAAATTACACTGTGACCCAAAATTGTGTTTCCCCATTATCCATTGGTCCCAAATACATGATTTTTGTTATTCTTACCTAAATATAAAAATATTAAATAATATTTTTTTGGTGAATTGTGGGAAAACGCTAGTAAATGTTCTAGAGTAGCTTAGAGTTGATTACATAGAAGTAAGGAAGATAAATCTGAAAGGATTACAGATA
>JAULKJ010322636.1:0-10404 GCA_032355405.1 Rubia balearica
AGTTAGCCATGGTTGATATCCTACTAGAGAATATGTAATCTATATATAGGGTGTATTTGTGCTCCCTCCAACTCTTGGATAACATAGACACGGTCTTCCTTTTCAAATCTTCCATGTCAGGAGAATCAATCTCAAAGGGCCTCTACAAACAATTCTATGGGCTAGGTTGTGAAAATCAAAGGGATAATATGGGGACGTTTGTTTTAAGTAAACAAATTTAAATACCGATATCTTGCACTTCATCCATATGATGTCTTTATACTCTTTAGGAACCTCGTGCCTGGTCCACATTCTACAATGTCGTTAGAACTGTTAACCTTACCGACGATAGGAGTAACCCACAAAACGCTTCATAAAGATAAATATTTATAGTGTTGCTCCTGTTCTTACTACTAAGCTACCAAAAGGTAGATAGCGGAAAGTACGGGTTCGTCCACAGAGATGCTAGGACTTTAAAGATTAACTATGCAAAGCCGCAATCGGGTCATCAATCCGATCACGTGTCAAGAATAACTAATGTCACAAAATAAGGTTTTTTTGGGAAGAGGGGTTATCTAAAAAATACGATCATGAAAAGACAAGAGAGTAAACTATATAAAACTAGCACTTGGGGGATATTTGTGTTACATGAACGATAGCATATTTCTATCCTAGATTCAATCAAGTACAAGACGTATAAACCTATCCTAATACTTATATCACATAGTGTGATCGGTAGTCGACACTTCCCCCTATCTGTCACATAAGGGTGCTCTTTTTTTCTTCTATCGATAACGCTTTCATAATTAGGGAAATGCAACAATGACCCCACAGCTGTGCAGTTCTATTCATTCCTCGTAAAGAAATACGTCCTGGGCACTCCACTATGAATGCTTCTCCCTAGGTCCATAGAGGTAAAGGGATTGGAACCTTAACTTAACTCTAGGGTTGCATCGACATACGTCGAATTACGCAACCCTAGTTGCTACTAAACTATTTTTATCTGTAACCTATCAGGCTTCAGTCCAACTAAAACTAGCGTATGATTATCAAAATGCTGACTCGCGACCAACATGCATACACCCACACGGTCACCGAACTCTCACTCCCCTTATTACCCTAGTAGCACTCCCCAGGGAATAACAATAAATGCACCAACATGAAAGTATAGAATAAGTGTGTGCCAATATAGTATATCAATCATGAAATTAACAAGAATGTAAGACACAAGTCAACATAATAATCATAAGCATTAAAGGATAGGAATATATAAGAATCTCACAAAATAACTACCAAGTCATGAAAAAAAATATAAATCCCCAAGCTAAATGACTACTCCCTAAGCATTGAACTCAGTTGATTCACTGGATTCAATGCCCTTGGGCAAAACATGGAGAAAATAAACTAAGAGAGAAGAGTTAGTCCCTTACTCTCTCTACCAACTCTTAGGAAAATTAGAAGAATGAAAACTAAGACTAGCCAAACTTAAATCCTAGTAGACATAGACTCACATATATAGTAGTATGAATTGGGCCTTAAAAGAGTCTCAAAAAGGGTAAAAACCTTAGCAGCCATCTGGCACGGGCGTGCTATAATACACGACTCGTGTGGCTCATCCTGGCACGACACGTGTAATTCAGCATAGGCCACCAGCTAGGCGTAATTCTTGGCCTTTTTGAGCACACGACCACACTAATCTTCAAGGGCCACCGGCTGGGGGTTCACTTCTTGAATGGCTTAACGACACCCGTGTATACTCTTGCGGCCACCGGCTGGAAGCTCTATTTAACCTCGTAAGAGGCGTGAGCTGTGTAAAAAATTATGGGCCTCCGGTTGGGAGTCAATTTCTGGACAACTGATGGCGCCGGTGTGCAAAATATCTGCGGTTGGTCTTCATATATTGGAGTTCGTTTTGCATGGGTCGTGCCTATACTTAGTCGCATGTGGCACTCTTGCATAGCACGGACCGTGCTATAATACGAAGCTTGTGCCAGCGCTTGTTGGTTGGCACGGCCCGTGTAGTATTACACTGTTGTGCCAGTCCTTTGCTGATCTTCGACTTCTTTCTTCTCCTTGGTTTTGTTCTATCTACTACCACATTTTGACTCGTGGCCTTCTATCTACTACCATTTTTGCGAATGACCTTCTACTATCTACCACCATCCTTGCGGATAGCCTTCTAAAATCTACGTTGAAGTGCTCACGTCAACCTACCATTAAGTTACAAAAAAGGAATCTAGGTGTTCCTGCGGGCATAATCTCCATTAGGTCTAATAAGTATACAAAACTAAAGATTTAGATAAGAAAACCAACAACGGCTATCTAAACCCCTTGTAATGTAAACCCGACTAAACCTACCAATCAACCAACCAAAAAATAATAACAAATGTGCTAAATGCAATTATTAACGCATACTTTTTGGTGGAGATCAATCCCCCCACACTTAAACCTTTACTCGTCCTCGAGTATAAAAAGAGAGAGCAAATATCTAAGAGGAAAGTAGCATGCAAAGAGAGTTAACCAATACATTCAACGTTATTCCTAAACTATCCTAGTTCACCCAAAGATGTGAGTTTCTCACAAACCTCACTCCTCAAAGAGGCTAAAGTAACCTATCCAGCCTACCATACCAAGAAAAATGCAAGGTATACATGATATATGTGAAACTAACTTACTTTGCCGAAGAAGCAACCAAAGACAATTCAAGAGATGCGCAACATAGTTTCTAATTTCTCTCAATTTCTCTCATTTTGCATAGGATATCTTTCGGATTTTCATCCTTGATTCACACAAATTGACCTCACTTCTCACATGTTTCCACACCATGGCCTCTCACTTTTGCCTAGGTTTTTCAACCTATCCGGGACTTTCCCATTTTTGCCTAAGTCGCCCTTTCGGGTTTTTGACTTAGCTAGGTGTATATATATTTTTAAATTTTTTGGTGTAGCACAAAATGCCCCAAAGGTGGGCTTCATACTACATGAATATGATAAAAGAAAAACTAACACAAAACATAAAACTCAAAGGAATCTTGTTGAAACTTCTAATGGAATAACTACTCCCCCCATACTTAAACCTTGCATTGTCCTCAATCCAACACAATAATTGAAATCATAAGTGGAGAAAATGGGGAAATAGTGGCACTTACTATGGGAACTCGAAGGGCCCTCCCTCAAGCATTTTGCCTCGCTTCTTCTTTTCCTTTCTTCTTGCCTCATTTCTTGCCTCTCGATGGGAACTAGGTATTAGAAGCTATCAAGCCTTGAAACATGTAACCACTTGATCAACTGCTCTAAAGCTCCCTCTTGAACATTGTCTCTGTCATCCGTGATAGCAAACTCTTCCTTCATCTCCCACTCAATGGAATCCAAACAAACTCCCCAAGCTTGCATGATGTCATCCATAGTATCCAAACTAGTCCCAAATTCCTCCATTTGCAAGCTCATACCCCGTACTGTTTGATAAACCTCTTGCACTAGTTGGATTGAACTCATGGGTTGTTCCCCAGAAATGCGGAATTAGTCGATGAAGTTCGCGGGTAGGTTGCCTCGGGTAAGTGTCACCCTTGATGGAATCTCACCATCCTCTTCATCAAAGTACACTTCCGGGTTTGATAAGATGTTGTAAAAATCCTTCTTAAATTGCAGATCGGGTGCTAGAAAAGGGTATTTCAAGGCCGTGGTTGTTGTAAATGCATTCCGGTTGTGGAAGAATCATAAAGCTGCAAATTGAAGCACCACCATAAAACCAAATGAAGTGTTCCACCAAGGTGGTAGTAGAAATCATCGAAACCTTTGCTAATTTATCTGTAGTGTACGTTGTCCCTAAACGACCTAAGTTTGCAACAACAAAGTAGATGGAGCCGAATGTCCCAAATGTCGGGCTAAGACTCTAACCATGCCTCCCATCAGTATCTTGCCACCTTTCCTCTTTCCTGCAACTAAGCATTCTTTAATGAAGGACCCCACCTTTTGGGATAGAGATTCTTTTCCGGAGACATCGCCCAAAGGATTTGGATGTCCCGGTTGGGGCATTGAGAGATCTCTCCTTGGAAAAACTCTCCCATTGATAAGAGCTAGTGCACATAATGCAAAGCTGGGTGGATTATTGCAGTACTCTTGGGCAAATGGTTTCTTTTTCATTCTCATGAGGTTCCTCCAAAAGTTGCTCAATGAGAAAGGTAGTCCTTGGAACTTCCTAACCATATTTCCACCCAAAATCTTGGGCGATCTCCCTATGTGTTATCTTGTATTCCTTGTCATCCAAGGGGAAATGGATGATCCTCCTCCCATCATTATCCGTTGATTGCTCTAAGGTCGCCAAAAACTCCAAAGTCCAACTTATGTATTTCTTGGATTGCATCTCTAAGAAGCCCTCTCTAAGCCTATTTTCCCTAGAAAATAGGTGACAAGCTCGAGAAATGCTCCCAAGGTCTCCTTGCATGCAAACTTCATCTCCAAGATGGTCCTCTTTGGAATATTTAGTTACCTTCACCTCCGGGCGGCACTCCTCGAGATGTTGGTCAACCCCATGAATTCATCAACAACAAAAGCGGGATTAGGAGGAAGAGAAGTTACCAGCTCTTGTCTCCCAACTTTAGACGACTTCTTCCCTTTCTCACCCCGGAAAGTTGTTCCTTTTCTGGCCTACTCCTTTTTGGTGCCATTATATCATAATAAGAAGAAGATGGAAATGGCAAGAATACATAAGTATATGCATCAAAGATCTTTAAAACAAGGTTCATTCGTCCTAAATAAATAACACTCCCCCCCAAACACACAGACACACACATCTTCATTACAAAGATCATACACTCCCCCCAAGGACTACCTTTCTCATTTCAACACAAAAATCATACACAAAAGTTGCTCAATGAGAAAGGTAGTCCTTGGATCTTTAAGAGCTGCATTTTTTAAAGACTTGCAGTGGATTAAGTGGCCTTTATGGATGAGGAGAGGTACATCTGAATTTAGTGAATCAAAGATCATCTAAAAATGGGCTGTTGAGGAGAAAGGTGAAAAGGAAATAGTATTTGTCTAATAAAAAATAGAAACTTTTGGGACAAAAGCTTCACTCAATTAATGCACAAGAAAAGTATTGATGTTTGGTGAAGTACACTAACATCAATAAGCTTAGGGAGTAAGAGACCTTTTCTATTGTTTGGTAAAAAAAATTTAATTATGAAAATATGTATTTTTACCCATTTGCAGGCTGGCACAAGGCAGTGGCACGGATTGTGCCATATGATAGCTTCGTGCCGAACGATCTTACACATGCCATATATACTACACGACCCGTACTTCCCCCAGTTTCTTAACTTTTTTCCTAATTTTTTCACCCAAAACCCATTTCCTTCTAACAATAAACACGAGACTTGATCTTAGACTCAACAAACAGCCAGAGTTCCACAAAAAATCCTTTATCAAATAAAAGCATGCAAAATATAACTACCAAAAAGGTCAAAGCAAAGTAAGGAAAAACACCGTGTTTTTATTTTTGTTCTCACAACTTATTCTTCATGTATTTCAATCAAAAAAACCTACACCCACGATGACATATTTGTGGAAAGGTCTACATTAAGTGCCACCTTTACCTTCACGCTCTTTCCTCACCATAGAGAGTGTATGTCTATTATTAGACAATGTTGAATCCTTAGCCATATCTTTGGGTTAAGGAGGTGGTAAAGGGAGTTTTAAGTCCTTTCCATTATCCACCTACCGCTGCAAGTTTGAAAGCATAAAAACACAGTCCATAATAGAAAGGTCATCACTAAACTTGCGCATAACATATGTGTCATCAACATTATCATTGCAATCAAAGCTCACAACATGATCTATGTCATCAATATCATCAAGGAGTTCATCAAGGCATTTATCATCATAAATCATGCGAGGGTTATCATGTTGAACAAGCTCAACACATAATGATATGCCTTTGCACATAAGAGAGAAAAAGGTGAATCATGCTTAGACATATAAATCTTAAATTCCACCTTATCAACATCATCCTCTAGAGCTAGTGTCCATAAATGAACATCTATTTTAGTCCTTGATGTTTTTAGGAAAGGCCTCCCCAATAGAATTGGGGGTGCACCACCATCGTGCACTACATCAAGGACACAGAAGTCCGCTGAAACACTAAATTGCTTACCCTAACCATGAAATATTTAACTACACCTCTAGGGCTAGGTTGGGAATGATCGGGTAGTTAGAGAATGACCCTATTATCTCTAAGCTCACCTATGTCAAGGTTCTCATAAATGCAAAAGGGATCACGTTTATAGATGCACCTAAATCAATCATAGCATTCTCCGCCAATTTACCACCAAAGAAAATAAGGATCGAAAACATTCCAGGGTCATCACACTTCTTAGGTATATTCTTATGAGCTAAAGTTGCTACTCCCCCTATTTTCAATTTATCTACTTTTTTAGTTGGTTTAGTACTTCTTTTAGAGCATGCATTTTTCAATAGAATAAGAGGGAACTTGTTCAATCACATCAAGAATAGGAATGCTAACCTTGACCTTCTTTAAATTGCGCAAATTCATGCACCATTGGTTGCCACCTTTTTCCTTCCCCATAGAGCACTAGGAAACGACGGCAGGGGGATAACATTTACCTCGGTATTGGGGAGCTCCTTTGAGGTCTCATTTTCAACAACCATCTCTTGTTATTCAATTTTTTATTTCCAAAATTAGGTCATATTCTTGCACAATCTATTTCTCGGCCTCCCGTACCTCCTTCCTGCTTCTCAACTTCAAATCAGCCACATTCTATGGATTTACCTCACGTTGGGATAGTAGCTTTCCGGATTCCCTAGCCTTAAGCCGGATCACCAAAGTGGCAAGTTGGCCAACTTGAACTTCGAGATTCTTGTACTCGAAAAGGCTCTAGTTCCAAACTCCTCAATCTATTTTCTTGTTCACTCCACAAAAACATCGCTCTTCTATGCCAATTGAGCTATTGCATCTAGGATATCCTCCTATTCTGACTAGTACAAAGTAGCATTATTGTTGGAAGAACTTTCTCTCTTTGGGTAGGGTTGAGGTTGAGGGTATACCCTTGATTTTACCCCGCCACTGGAAGTTAGGGTGATCGTGGTATCGAAGATTGAAGAATTTGCATAGGGGTGTTTTCTATCTCCGCCTTAGTTCCCTCGGAATCCTTGTTGTTACCCCTAGGAAATTGCTTATTTCTACCATTAAAGTCCAAAGTCTTTGCTTCTTTAAAATATTCGATCACTTGCGGACTATAAATTCCACACTCCTTAACTTGTTGATCTATCCCCTTCATAAACTCTTTCATCATAGAGGCAAGTGCTTGAACTTGCTCTTCCAACTTAGGAGAGTGAGCAGGATTATCTAATGTCTTCACACGGGATCGGGTACCAAATTATCTTATAAAATTTCCCATTTATTCGAATAATGTCATTGCATCCTTGGGACTCTTGTTGGCCATGGAGCCATTACACACCGCATTGACCATTCGCATGTCATCATCACAGAGGCCTTCGAAGGAGTAGTACACCAAATCGCATTCTTTGAATAGATGGTAGAGGCAACTCACTAAAAATCACTTAAAGCTCTCCCAAAACTCATAAAGGGACTCGTTCGCCATTCGTAAAACGTTGGAAAGTTGCTTCTTTAGACCCGTTAACTTGAAGCCGGAAAGTACTTTTCAAGGAACCTCCACTTCATGTCCATCCAAGATGTGATGCACCCCGGTGGAAGATAATATAGTCAATCCTTGGCTGCATCCCGCAGCTAGAAATGAAAGGATCTAAGGTTGTAATCTTTTTCCAAAACTCCGGGTGGCTTCATATTAGTGAGCACTAGGTGAAACTCCAACAAATGCATGTTCGGTTCTTCACCGGCCATCCCATGGAACGTAGGTAGGCATTGGATCATGCCGTTTTTCAACTCGCAAGTCACTTTCGGTGGAAAAGGTTGGAAGACAATGCATGAGGGTTAATTCTCCTAGTTCGAAGCCATTAACTCCCTAACCTCTACCCTAGTTCTCCTCTTCTCCTTCTTCGACCACTTGCGTTATTCGAAAGGTAGTGTAAAGTTCATAAGTTCGTGGTATGGATATCTACCATAAACCTTAAACTAGACAATACCAAACAAAAGACAAACACTAGCAAACATATTAGGCGTAACTAGAATAGCTACCACAAAGTCTCAGCACCAAAAACAAACCAAAGCAACAAAACAAAAACAAAAAATAAAACACTGACTACTTAACCAGCTATCTATGCAAGTTAACGATCAAATCTTTAAACTAGCAGGTGCCAAAATTTGATCCACACTCTGCAAGGTCGTTAAAACTGTCAACCTTATTGGAGATATGATTAACTCACGTAGCGCTTCTCAAAGATAAAGATTATATATTTTTTGTCCCCTTCTTACTACTAAGCTACCAAATGGTAAATAGCGGTAAGTCCGGCTTCATCCACAGAGATACAAGGAATTTAAAGTTTAACAATACAAAGTTGCAATTAGGTCATCACTCCGATCACGTGGCATAAATAGTTAATGTCATAAAACAATTTTTTTTAATTTGGGGGGGGGGGTATCTAACTACAATCATGCAGAGAAAATAAAGTAAACTATATAAATCTAACACTTAGGGATATTTGTGTTACATGACCGATAGTATATTTTGATCTTAGATTCAATCAAGTACAAGATGTATAAACCTATTCTAATACTTATATCACATAATGTGATTGGTGGTCAACATTTACCCCTATCTATAACATAAGGGTGCTATCATTTTCTTCTACCGATACCGACTCCGTAGTTAGGGAAATGCAACAACGACCTAGCCGTTGTGCAGTTCTATTCATTTTCTGCAATGAATTACGTCATGAGCACTCCATATGAATGCTTCTCCCTAGACCTACAGAGGCAAAGGGATTGGCACTTTATGCAATGATATAGATCAAATTATGCCAACCCTAGTTGCTACTAAACTATCTTCATCCGCAACCTATCGGTCTCCAGTCCAGCTCAAACTAGTATACCGTTATCGAAATGTTGACTCGCAATCCACTTGCATACACCCACACGGTTAACAGACTCTCACTTCCCCCTTTTACTCTAGCAGCACTCCCCATGTGTCACGGGTCACCCTCTGAAGGGGTTAACCGTGCGGCCTAATCATTCTAGAGTGTCACAACTACAAACTAGTTTCCACACACGTCGCACTCAGCTTGGTTGCACCTTGCACACCAAGCCTTTAGAGGGGCGTTGACCGAGTACGCAGCGGAAATACACGAGTTTGAATGGAGCAAGGCTTCATAACAAGAAATAAGAAAGCAATAAAAGGCCTGAAAACTGGGGAGCAAATGCTCGTTTTCAATATATTGAAAAAGGTAACTGGATGTGGGTAGCTCAGTACTCCACTGGATGGTCCGAAAAGTCGAGCATGCACGTATGGAAATTCAACATGTTTTCCCTTATGCTGCTGGTTTACGTTAGGAATCTGAGTCTCAACAATGCCTATTCCTTCACGTTGGTGGGCATAAATTGTTGCTTTACCTTGAGCTTCAACTATTACCGTGTGTCGATGGATAAACGACCTGTTTTTATCTCCGAGTCTTGGGATCGCCACCACACTATTGCGCAACCCTCTAAGTACATCGTGGCAACAATGACTTTCTCAGCTTCCAAATTCATTTCGTCCACCTTAAAGTATTTTTCTATCTCGTACAAAAAGTTATCAAGCTCTCGGGCATCACGTGCCCTGCCGTATTTCTTAGGCTCAGGGACTTTCCTCTTATGCACAGCACGGACACCACCGCCACCGCCCCCACCTTCGAACAAGTTGGCCACAGATTGTATGAGTATACACACGTCTCTGCCAAGCTTCTCAATGATACCTCTCATCTCAGAAATGTCTAACTTGTGAGCCGCCAAGGCTTCCCTCAGCTCAACGATCTCCTCATCCTGACGTGCAACCTTTGCGTTGGCCACTTCGATATCTCTACTGATAATGAAAACATCCATTTTTTCTGATCCACACTGTCAGCTAGGCTCACGAACCCTTGTGCTTCACCGTAGAGAACCCTCTCAATGTTCTCCAACCGATCGATCTTCTTCGACATAGTGACAGCCTCTTTCACTATGCATACAAAGACTGCTTGAGCTTTGATACCAAATGTCATGGGTCACCCTCTGAAGGGGTTAACCGTGCGGCCTAGCCATTCTAGAGTGTCACGACTACCGCTGCCTACTCGTTCCACCCCCTTCTAAAGGCTTGGTGTGCAAGGTGCAACCAAGATTAGTGCGGCATGCCTGAAAAATAGGCAGTAGTCGTGACACTCTAGCATTGATAGGCCGTATGGTTAACCCCTTCAGAGGGTGACCCGTGACACCATGGGATAACAATAAATGCGCCAACATGAAAGTAGACTAAGGAGA
>JAULKJ010322647.1:0-10404 GCA_032355405.1 Rubia balearica
CTAGTTACAGTGTTAATGGTATAAGAACTTTGGTCATGTTGACTCGATTTTTTCTCACTTGATCCCTCGAGCCTCATCTCTAGCCTCTCTACCACAAGCTCCTTAGCATGATTGCTAGAAAGCTGATTATGGCGTGACCAATCACATGAATTCTTCTCAGTCCGTTCTTGATCGCATAACTCTCTATGTTGATAACAACTATATTATTTTTGGTAATGGTTCTGCCCTTCCCATTACACATGTTTGTCACTCTCAGATCTTTGATTCTATATCAGTGTTCGATGTTTTGTTTGTTCCACAAATTACCAAAAATTTGCTATCAATTAACAAGTTGACTAGTGATATGAATGGTGTTATTTTCTTTGATGATTTCACTTTCACTATTTCGAATAAGTTTACTAGTGATGTTCTTGGCAAAGGACATCATGATGGGGGGCTTATTTTTTTTTGGATTATGGTGGTACTGCTTTTGTTGCGTCGAGTGCATCTAAATCATCTTTTGAATTTGGCATAGTAGATTGGGTCATGTTCCTCACAACATTTAACCAAGTATGGATGTTTATCAGTTACTAGTCTGCTTCTAAAGCCACATTTGTGTTCTTCTTGTGAGATGACTAAAGGAAAACGTCTTCCTTTTACTTATAATAATAAGCGTGCACCACACATATTTTATTTAGTTCATTGTGACCTTTGGGGACCATCTCCTGCTGTTTCTCAAGCCGAGTTTTCCTACTATGTTATTTTTGTGGATAACTTTTCTCGGTTTACCTAGTTATATCCTCTGCGTTGCAAGTTAGACTTTATAGAGAGGCATATCTTCACTTTGTGGCTCTGGTTGAGAACTAGTTCTCTACCACCATTAAGGTCTTTCAGAGTGATGGTAGCACTGAGTTTCTGAAACATGCATGCGATCAAATTTTGCGTCTAAAGGCATTAATTATCAGCTTTCATGTCCTTATACTCCTGATAAAAATGGTCAAACAGAGTGCAAGCATCATCAAGTCATAGAGATAGGGCTTTCTATGTTATTTCATCCAGGTCTTAAACACTCCTTGTGGTATGATGCTTTTTCGTACGCAGCCTACATCATCAACAAGTTTCCTACACCGATTTTATCTAGTCAGTCTCCATTTTCTATTATTTTTGCCCCACTCCTGATTACTCCAACTTTCATCCAAGTGGTTCTCAAGTTTTCCCATATATGCATCTGTGTGCTGATCATAAGCTCACACCTTAGAGTTTGCCATACATATTTCTCGGTTATAGTTTGTAGTACATAGGCTATTGTTGTCTTGATCATGTCTCGAAGGAGTATATCACTTGTCATGCCTATTTTGATGAGCTCTTCTTCCCAGCCACTCGCGAAGGTACTGCTGATATGCTACCTTCTTGATGTTTTAGCTTCTTTGGAGCCTTCGTGATATGAATCCATATGCTAACTTTATAAATGAAGCCATTCCACATCTAGATCAAAGCTTCAAGAATTATGTTAGAGATCCTCCAAGTAGCATGAATGGTCAAAACAAGATCCATAAAGAAACTTAGAGATGAAACATTGAATGCTTTTATTGTTCAAGTACGTGAAGAAGAGTCAGGCCAAAGCCAATTAGTTTGGAAACGTGTGACTATCATTTGGAAGAAAGCCTAGAAGACTTAGGCTTAGAATACACAATACTCTTATACCCACTGGATTTTTTAGTGATGTTGTTTAATCTTAACATAGAGCCCATTGGAAGATGTAACAACCAAAATTGTAGTGATGTCTCTGCTCGAAGATACCAAGAAGCCCAGAAGAAAGAAGTTGGAATTTATATATTATAAAATTTATAAATTTATAAACCAAAACATTTGGCTGCATGGACCTTATAATTAGTATTTTTGGCTGAGTATCAACTAACCATAAGTCAGTAAGATAGTTGGTTGGTTAGTTAGTTAGATAGATAGTCAGCTAGTTGATCAAGAATAGAATTGGGACGAGATCTAACTTGTGTAATTCGGCCAAGACTAGTAAATTACAGCCGATATTTTATTCATGCTAGGATTAGATTAGGGTATTTAGTTGTATTTAGTTTAGGACAAAGAAGAAAAATTCTGTTTGAACTAGATTTTTGCAGAATTCAGTCTTCTTTGTTGATTGTTGATTTCTCCTTATAAAAAGGAAGGGGTGGTCGAATTTTTATTACACACTTTATACATCACATATTCAGAATTTTGAGTATTAATTTTTTGCTTGCCAATGTTCCATTATTACTTAATCATGCTAGTTAATTAAGTTACCTATACTCTTCAAATATGTGAGCTCATCCTGCTGGATAGCTAGTAAAAAATTTGTGTTGTTGTGATTAGGTTAGGAGAGATTACCTTGTTACATTCAAGAAACCATCAAATATTCCCCATCCAGAATCTTCGTAAGGGAATTCATATCAGTTGGTATTAGAGCTAAGCAAAAGACCTTCTTGTGGCCGAACCACAGACAAGGGTTTGAGTTTTACAATTCATTTCATTTCAAATTTTATCAATTCATAAACTCATTCGTGTCATATACTAATCCATTTTATTTTTTTGATCGTTCTTATCAAGGGATTGAATCATGAGTTGAAGGACAACGAAGGGCTTGAGAGTTAGAATACTTTAGTATTACTATCCGCCTTCATCTTCATCTTAGAGTCAAGAGGACGTCAAAGGGTCTAAGAATTAAAAAGTATTATCCCCCATCAGCTCTCGGTCAGTTTCGTAGTTGTTTGTAGCTTATACAGTTTAATTTCATCCCCTCTTCTGAAAATCATTGCATGATCATAATCCTATTTATTTTCTTTATTCGTTCTTTGATTCTATTATTTTGAATTTGTTCTTGAAATCTTGATTACCCCGTACAAAAAAAGATTCGTTTGTTCTTATTTTCTAGATATAGTGTCATATTCTTGATCCCTCCGATATACCTCGAAGTTCATTTGAATAGAGAGGTAGTTTTCCAAGTTTTTTTTATTCATAAACGTTTTGAAGACAAGCAACAAAAATTTGAAAATAATACTTTTAAAGGGGATCCATATAAGTTCGTAAGGAGATTTGAAAATTATACTTTGATTTGGGGTTGTGCTAATTGAGATTCTTGGGGGTTATTTTCGAAAATTATGGGCTGAAAATTGAAGTTGTGATTGAATTCTACTTGTGTTGAACATGAATTCTATCTAGACGAGAAATTGAATCATGATCGAAGTTTAACTGTATCGGAACAAGAAGTAGAATTGAATTTGAATTCTACTTGTATTTGGATAAGAGTTATATTCTTGAATCCTAGTCGGTTTCGAGTTGGAAAAAGAAGGAGAATTAAGTTTGTACTTGGATTGGAATACTATTTGGGTAGAAATTCAAAATCTAATTGGGTTAGAGTTTGAAGAATTCGGGTTTTGGACAGAAAAATATAAAGAAAAATCTAATTACAATCAAATTGGGGTTTGGGTAGTAAACCTAATTGGATTAGGGTTTGTTTACTGAATTTTTGACACTTTTTGGTTCCTATTTGGAACATTATTCTTTTGATTATATTTCACTCGGTGTAGCTCCAATTCAAGCCATTAAACTATTCTCTTAAAATTTTGGATTTCCACTATTAGAGTCAATTTTAATGGTTTATAATTTTAATTATTCAAATTATATTGTATATACTCCTGTTTCATAACTATCTTGTGATACAACTGAATCGCACTTGTTTTTGCCTTTACTCTGATATTTGTGAGCATTATAAACATGGTGAGTGACCTTGCTAAACAAAGGGAAGGGGGAATGTTTATTACTAACAATTGTTTCTTCTTAGCAATTAGCAAGAATGGCGGGCAATTTGAATGTCATGCCTTAAGTTGGCAGCCCTAACAATAGGCTATTAATTCCTAATATCAATTGTTAACGTGGTAACCATCTCAAAGATGACTTCATCAACACTTGGGGTGAACAGATACCACTTGAACAAAATCAATAAGGAGAGTCAAATGTAGACCATTTGACAAATGCCATGAAGAGCCTCATGAGTGAGGTTCAGAGATTGTCATGGAGGGTCGATGAATTTTCCACTCCAAAGACACCTTGATCTACTCGACAAGTAGATCTCAACTGAGTGGTCAGTAGCTTTCACAATAATCAAAGTTCAGATGAAGAATCAGTCATTACTCTGATAGGCGATCCCATAGGAAGACTAGAAGATCAAAGCCGCGATATTCTCACCATAGGAGGGAGTCTTGAAAGTTTCCAAGTTTAGGTTTCAATGAAATTTTATATTCTTCCAGAGACATCAAAGGTTTAAAGTATGAGATCCCAAGATTCAATGGTCAACATAATCTGGTGAAATATCTAGATTGGGAGAGGCAGATGGAGAACTTGTTCAAACTTAAAAGTTACTGAAAAAAAGAGAAGATCAAGGTGGTATAGTATTCTTTCACCCACTATGCAGTAGAATAGGGGAAGAACCTGAAAGAATCAAGACAGATTGCTGGTAAGAGACCTATCTCTATCTGGGAGAGATGAAAGACCGAGCTTTGCTTATCATGTTCCACTAACCTATCTGATGGAACAATATTCACACCTCAGTAATATGAAGCAAGGTGGTTGAACAGATTTTGAATACTGGAAGGAACTTGAGTTAGTGATGAGAAGAGTAGGCATGAGAGAAGATGATACATGTGTGAATAATCAGTTTATTGAAGAGTTAAGAGAAAACCTATAAGTTCTGGTTAAAATTCAGTATCATGTATCCAAACAAGATTTTCTAGTTAAGGAAAGGTTGGTTGAGTCTACATTAAGTCTCATAGGAAGCCCTAGTTTCGGCCCTGATAGTCAAAGACATATCTCCGACTTAAGAGCCCTGACCAGAGGGGTAGAAGTTCGAACATGGGTGGCCAAGGAAACCCTAATTCATCCAGAACATACTCAAATTCACTATTGAACCCACTGGTAAAAGAGTGACTTCATCTAATCAACCATCTAGTCAAATTTCAGGTAAGTCAATTTCTACTTCGTCACATACATCTTCTTCTAATGCTCCTACTTGTTTTAATTGTAAGAAATGAGTACATGTGTGCAATAACTGCCCTCATGCTCGGGTAATGACTATATTGGAGGAGGGAAAAGAAGATGATGATTATACTGATATGACAGCACTATATGAAAGTGGGAAAAAACAAGTAGATGAAGAGATCACATGAATGATCAAGGTGAACAAGGTCTAGAAAGACAAGCTAATTTCCTATCATTGAGACTTATCGACTCTCAAATGGCTAAAAAAGAGGTACAACATATTATTTTTTCATTCTTGGTGCCTTGTTAAAGATAAGAATTGCTTACTGATTATAGATGATGGATCTTATGCTAATACTATTTCAAAGCTTCTAGTTAAATGTCATTTCCTGTTATTACTCATCCATCTCCATATAAACTTATTTGGTTAAATGGTTGTAGGAATATTAGGGTTACAAAATAATGTTTTATTAACTTTAGGATTGGGAAGTATCATGATTCTATCTTATGCGATGTTATACCTATGTAAGCTAGTCATATGTTGTTGGGTAGAATTTGGAAGTTTGATAAAAAATATATATACGATGGCTACACTAAAAAAACTAATGTGATGAAGGATAGAACCATGTATATGTTGACATCATTGTCTCTTCTGCTGGTCCTTGAGGTTCAAAAGTGCCTAAAAGTTGACAAGAAGAATTTTGTGGCTGAGACGGAGGTGGATGAACTAAACCCTACTTAGGGTTTGAGGGGTTTCGGCCACAAGGCAATAAAAGGGGGGAGTAAACCTTGAAAATTTTGACAATATGTCAGGGAGGACCGATCCTAAGGCAGGTAAGATAGGTAAGTCGTAGAATGATTCTGAAAAGTTTCATAAAGTCTAGTCTTGACATCTTAGTCCTTTACCTTGTATTTATATGATGAGGTCTACTAACCTTGGTAAATCGGTTTATGCTTCAAATAGAGATGTGAATCGTTCTTTGACTAATCATTCTTCTATTCTTATATTGCACTTTAAAGAAAGTTACTTCGTTAAGGAAGATATACCTGTAAATATACCTTCATGGTTTCTTGAGATATTATCTCATGGTTTACCACCAATACGAGGTATTGAACATCATATAGACTTGATATCGGGTTCAGTAATTCCGAATTTCCCTACTTATAAAGCAAACCCTAAGGAGACAAAGGAACTACAAAGACAAATCGAAGGTCTACTTGAAAAAGGTTATGTGCATGAATCTTTGAGTCCTTGTGTTGTGCTTGTCATTTTAGTTCATAAGAAAGATACAACTTGGCGTAAGTGCATTGATTGTCGCACTATAAACAAGATTACCATTAAGTATCACCATCCTAAACCAAGGTTAGATAATATACTTGAAGATTTACATGGTTTCATTATTTAAACTATGATTGATTTAACTCAGGGATATCACCACACTAATGTAAATGTAGGTGATGAATGGAAAGCTGCATTTAAGACTATGTTTGGATTTTAAGAATGGATTTTTATTCCTTTAATTTTAATTAATTCTCCTGGTACTTTATACGGTTGATGAATCATATTCTTAGGAGATTTATGTGTCATTTTTTGTTTATTTTAATGACATTCTCATTTATTTAAGACAACTTATGAACATATTCACCATGTTAAAATGGTTTTGTTGCACTCTGTGAGTCTAAACTGTACGCTAACATTAAGAAGTGTACATTTTGTGTGTCGGAATTTATTTTTCTTGGTTTTGTTATATCTGGTGATGGTATTAAGGTGGACGAAACCAAGGTTGAAGCTATTAGGTCATGGCCAACTCCTATAAATACCAATCAGGTGAGATCGTTTCATGGTTTAGCTAGTTTTTATAGAGGGTTTTAACGTAATTTTTCATTTATCGTTGCACCTCTAAAAGATGCGCAATTTGTGTGGGGTGAAAACCAAGAGAATGTATTTAATGAATTGAAAGTAAGATTATGTAATGCTCTTGTTCTTGCTTTAACTGATTTTAATGGTACTTTTGAAAATCACTGGTGTTGTGCTTATGCAAAATAATCGACCTATAGCTTACTTCAGTGAAAAGCTAAAGGGAGGTGCTCCTTACTATCCGGTATATGATAAACAATTATATGCTATAGTTCATGCTTTGAAAAAAATGGCAGCATTATTTGTTGCATAAAGAGTTTGTTATTCATAGTGATCATGAGTCTTTGAAGTATTTGAAAAGACAGTTAAAGTTATATAAGCCTCATGCTAAGGGGTCCTGTTTTATTGAGACTTTTCCCTATGTGCTGCGTTATAAAAGGGTAAAGAAAATGTTGTTGTTGATGGTTTGAGTTGTAGGCATGCTTTCATTACACGTCTTGATTATGCTTTACTTGGTTTTACCTTTGTGAAAGAGTTATATGCAACTAATTTAGACATTTCTTCTGTATATACTACATGTGAACAAGGTGTTTATAATAGGTTTTATAGACATGATGGATTCGTGTTTCGTGATAGTAAGTTATGTGTTCCTCGTTGTTCTATGCGAGAGTTACTTGTTAGGGAAGCACATTCAGGTGGTCTATTGGGTCATTTTGGTGATTTGAAAACATATGATTTATTAAATGAACACTTTTATTGACCGAAAATGGCATTACTTGTTGATAGGATTTGTAGGACTTGTATTGAATGCTTGAAGGCTAAGTCCAAAACTAAGCCTCATTGACTATATACTTCTTTACCAGTTCCTACACATCCTTGAGTTGTTATTTCCTTGGATTTCCATGATCACGGTCAGAGAATGATTCTATCTTTGTTGTGGTTGATAGATTTTACAAGATGGCACATTTATTCCTCGCAGAAAAGTAGATAATGCTAAACATATAGCTGAACTATTTTTGAAGGAAGTTGTGTGACTACATGGTCTTCCTTCTAGTATAGTTTCTGATCATAACGTTAAGCTCTTATCCCTTTTTTGGAATACGCTCTAGAGGAAGTTGGGAAATAAGTTTTGGTTTTCAACTACAAGTCATCCACAAATAGATGGGCAAAAAAGGGTTACGATCATACATTGGGAATCCTATTGAGTGCCTTAGTCTAAAAAATCTAAAGAATTGGGAAGCGTGCATTCCCATAGCAGAGTTGGCCTATAACAGAAGTGTTCATTCTACTACTTTATCTCTATTTAAAGTTGTATATAATTTCCCACCTGTTACTCCACTTGATCTAATTCCTTTGAATTTTAGACAAGTCAGGAATCTTGATGGAGAAAAGAAGGCTGATTTTGTCAGATAGAAGCATGAAAATGTCAGACAAAGAAATGAAAGGATAAATGTTCAGAATACGAAGAGGGAAAACCATGGAAGGATGCTGATAATTTTTAACCCTGGAGATTGGGTTTGGTTATATCTTCGTAAAGAGAGGTTTTCTAATGCAAGGAAATCTAAGATTATTCTCTATTGATAGTTATTTCCATGTCTTGGAACATGTGAACGATAATGCATCCAAGATTGATTTTCCTTATGACTATGGTGTTAGTGCTATGTTCAATGTTGGTGATTTATCTCCTTAAACATTTGAAGATGATTAAGTTTCGAGGATGAAACCTTCTGACCATGGAGAGAATGATATGAATCAACATGTTAACTCCATAAGTGAAGCCATGCCACAACTAGATCAAACCTTCAAGGGTTATGTCATAGATCCTCTAAGTAACATGACTTGTCAGATGTCAAGAGTCAGGAATAAACTTAGAGACGAAGGGTTGAATGGTTTGATTGTTCAAGTACATGAATAAGAGTCAAGGAAATGTCAACTGGCTTGGAAACGTCTGAGTATCATTTCGAAGAAATCTTTGAAGACTTTGGCCAAGAATACACATTATTCTTTTTCCTACTGGGTTATTTTGTGAGGTTGGGTAATCTTGAGATGGAGCCAATTGGAAGATGTCAACAACCAAAATTGTACTGATGTCCCTGTTTAAAGATACCAAGAAGCCCAGAAGAAAAGAGCTATGGTTTATAAATTTTAAAATTTATAAACCCTAACATTTGACCGCATGGGCCTTGTAATCAGTATATTTATGGATGAATACTAATTAACCATAAGTTAGTTAGATAGTTGGTTGGTTAGTTAGTTAGTTAGCTAGATAGTTAGTTATTTATCAAGTTGATCAAGAATAGAATTGGGACGAGATTTAACTTGTGTAATTCGGCCAAGACTAGTAAATTTCCGCCAAAATGTTTTTCTTGTTAGGAATAGATTAGGACATTTAGCTGTATATAGTTTATGACAAAGAAGACAAAACCTGTTTGAACTAGGTTTCTGCAACCATATTGATTGCCGATTTCACCTTTAAAAAGGGAGGGATGGCCAAATTTTTATTACACACTCTATACATTAGATATTTATAAGTTATTACTCTTTGACTACAACCATTCCATTATTACTTAATCCTACAGGTTAATTAATTTAGTAATACTCTTCAAATCTGTGAGCTCATCCTACAGGCTTGTTACTAAAAAATTTGTGTAGCTGTGATTATGTTAGGTGAGATTACCTTGTTGCAGTCAAGAAACCATCAAACATTCCAAATTTATAATCTTCGTAAGTGGATTTATATCACTTCGTCTGTCCCCGTCAGATATTTTTGGACCTTTTTCATCGACGGACTCTCCAACTGTTCTCGATGAGTTTGATAATACTTTGGTATATAGACCTCTACCTACATCTATTTATGATTGTTCCTGTCTTCTGGGATCGATGCATGTGCCTACTTTTCAAGCACACGTGCCGACCACACCTTCACTGGTGCCACCATCTCTGTTGTGCGTGACCTTTCACGCGCCTCCATTTTTGTCACTGCAGTGCACTGATTCCCAGCATTTACATCCTGTCGCCAGTTCTCTATTCTCATCCACAGCTCAATGTCGCTCGGCCTCTCCGACCCAGCTCACCAGTGGCGCTGAATAGTCTTCCCGATGCGGTCACCTCGACTGCACTTCCTTTCACCGCGCATGCTACAACAGTGACATCAGCCTCTTCGGTCGTAGCTCCCTTCACCAAAGCTCTTCTAGCTGCTTCTGCTACAGAATCCTCATCGACTGTGTTGGATGCTCGTTATCATATGACCATTTTCATGTGCACTGTTTCTATCAGGTATAAGGAATTTTTTTATTATAATGTTACTGGTCTTTTAAGAGCTTTGTTTGTTCAGACTAAGCCATGCAGTTATCGTTTTGTTGTAAAAAATCCTAAGTGGGTTGCTACTATGAACTCTGATATGGATTCCCTTCATGCTCAAAAGACTTGGAATTTAGAACCTCAACCTCCACATGCGAATATCGTTGGTTCTAAATGGGTCTTTCGTCTGAAGTACAAAGCGGATAGCTTGCTTAATCGTCATAAAGTGAGGCTCGTTG
>JAULKJ010322658.1:0-10403 GCA_032355405.1 Rubia balearica
CAAAATTACTTTACTAGTTTCCTGATATTAATTTTTTACATGTTGGCCTTAAATAATTCTAAATAGAGACCCTTTGAAATCGATACTTTCGACATGGAGGTTTTGAGAAAAAGGGCAATGGACATGTTATCGAAGAGTTGGAAAGGGTACAAGCACACATTGTCTAGGGATTACATATTCTCCCATAGGAAAGGAGAACGTTCGTGGTTAGCTTATACACATATTCAACGGGAAATTTGGGAGATACACAAGAAAAGGGACTTGGAGAATGAAGAAAACATTGGTCCACTTGTAAATAAGTTTATGTGTATTTATCTTACCCTGTCTTTAGTAGTCACTTGTGTATGATTTCTTAACCTAGGGGACGAGGGAAGTAAAGAGAGACAATTCGAAGAAGAATGAATATCATCATCGGAAGAGTAGTGGGGAATATGGTTTGACGGCCTCAAATTCATAAAAGAACGTTTTGAAAAGGGTGTGCAACTTGCAATTGAGGGGGAAATGATGGAGGAGAAGGAAAGAACATATGTCAAGTTGATCGATGTGGAAGGGATTAAGAGGTGTGATCTATTCCTAAGGTACCATCAAAACAGAAAAGGTACATTCACTAAAACTTCGGAAATTGAACTTGTGGAACAAGTGTTAAGCCTCACTAGATTATTTATTTTTGATTTCATTCTTTGCATTTTCGTATCATTTTTTCATGCTACATATTTTAATCACCTCGCGTATATAGGCTAAATTGAAACAAGATCAAATTGAAGAGAACACGGTTCAAGCGGGTAAAATTGACATCCTTACCGAATCTACTAGTAAATTAGATCACCCCAATCATCCTAGGGGGAGCCTTCTTATCACAAAAATATGTGTTTAATACCGTGCACTCATACAATAGGGAAAAACCATCTAAGGTTTGCAAAATGAAGCGATTATCAAGACAAGCGCATAGAGCGACAATACATTTTAATAAGGATACTAATCCAACACACCGATCTTCCTGTCTCGGAGAATTTGGACGACTTGACACTGAATTGACCCTACCATTTAGAGGTTCACGCCACTTTCCTGGAAAAGTTAAGGTCAACCACGTGCCCAGGCTTTTTACACCAACGGAAGAAGACAACAATATAGACAAGGCGATCACGTCACCACCCAAAAAGGTACATTACTTTTTTTACACACATAATCAATATAGCACAATAGGATTTGCATGTAAGATATACATTGATCAAGTTAATGTGAGATATACATTGATCAAGGAGACAAAGGTATGCCCTTCCACGTTGCCACTATATTCGAGTTTCGTTGAAGAAAATGGTTGTGTTCAAAGCCCCCTTGCCATCTCAATATTGCAATTACAAGAAGGTGTGTCCCTGACAAGGGATGTTTCTTCTTTGGCCTCGTCGCCTATTTTATGCTGACTCAACAACAGATAGTCATTTGAAGAAGGCTCCCTTAAGGAAACTTAAGATGGTTGTACAAACAACAAAGAAGGTTATACCACCGGTCACTAGGGCTCAAGTGAATATAAATTCACCTCAATTCATTACGGTGTTGTTCTATTGGTTTGCCGCACACCCACGTAACTCAACATACTTATTTTTAAAAAAATGAGTGTGTTTTCGGTGCTAAACAATATATCATCGCCTCCTAGATTAACTTCAAAGACCTTTCGAGGTGTGAGCAAGTGAACCAAACCATAATTTCCCTCTACCTATTGTGAGTATATTCTTTAATAAATGAAATTCAAAATTTTTGTATGAATAAAGCATTGCATGCAATTAATGATCTCAAAATTGCTTTGAAGCGACATGCATTATATTGCGTGTAAAAATGTCAAGGATTGGGTGGGCTATTTGTGCCTCGTGATGACTCAAGAAATTGGCTTCGCATTGACGAAAGGATCGACTACATCCACAACAATCTAAACCGGAAGGGAAAAAATTATTCATTGTGCCATATATTGAACGGTGATGTTTAGATACCCATTTTCATCAACAAAATTATTTGAGTCAATTGTTTTTATATTAATTATTCTTGCAGGGACCATTGGAAATTATTTTTTGTTGTCTCAGAGAAGAAGAACGTTTTTTGGATGGATCCGTTACTTTTCCAACCCGCGGATGCGTTTGTGAAAATTCTAGGTGCCTCAATAAATGACACAGCTGATTCAAGAAATTGGTTTTTGGAATTAGTCGAAATCAAGGGGTCTTTTGTTCACACATTCTCATTTACTAGTATTCTATATATTTTCAAGATTTATGACTACTTACATTGCATTTGATCAGTTAAAAAACACAAGCATAAACTTGGGAGTGCAGCTATTAGGTAATGCTATACACCGCCGAGTCCATTCAACAACTCCTAGTGGATTACCTAGAAATCGACAAAGTAAGTTTCGCGTTCCATTTTGTCATTTTTTAAATTATTTTTTGTCCTAATTGTCATATTATCTCACTTACATATTTTTCAAGTCAACAACATGACGTATTCACAGGATGATATCAATGTTGCACAAAATTTCTTGGCTAGGTATTTAGGGAACGCCCGATCGATATCTATAGGAAATCCAACCGTGGTTTAGAATCGTGTGGGATTTAATTTGTGGTATGTATATATGAATGACGCAAAATGTGTGGAACAAAATTTTCTACATATCTGTTCCTATCTATAGATTGTTGTTTTGTTAATGTAGTTTATAAATTTTTGGTAGTTAGCTAGAATTATAATGACATTTGTTTTGGGGAATAGAATTGCATAGATTTATATTCCTATCTATACAATGGTGCTTCGTTAGCGTATTCTATAGATCTTTGTGTGTATTGGAGCTATTATATGAAGCTTTTATTTTGGTCGGGTTTAATATATTGGTATTTTTGGTTTTACATCTTTGTCGGAATGTGTTCCGATTTTGGAACCATGTCCCACTTCATGTATATAGGGTTCTAGATGAGCCAATATATCAGTCCAGATTCTGAACATAAGATCCAAAATACCACCCGATTAAGGAACTTTAAATACATTTTTATCACTTTCAGGCGTAAAAACAGTAGCGGAATGGAAAGTGCATCCGATTTAGGAGCTGATTGCAAAGGTCAAAATGAATCGGATTGAGGATCCGATATTACATCTTGAACCAGAACCAAATTTAAGCCCCGACGATGCCCGAATGTTCCAAACTTGGGACTCAAGTTCTGATATTGGAACTGTTAAAAGGCAGTTCTACCACCTCGTACAAAGGCATTATATAACCGCCTTTGATGACACCATTTTAAAGACGGTTCTTTGAACCACCTTTGATCAATGGAAATGAAATTCATTACCATATAAGTCACTTATAAAGTGACTTTCGTGGTTCGATGTAACTGGCTTTAATATTTCGGCCTCCATAAGTTAATGTTTAACTTCAACTAACAAACAATAATAAAAAAAATTGACTTTAACCAAGCAATGGTCAACTCTCACCACAAGATATATATAATAACGGATTACCAATGTAATGGCTTTTGTCTAGATGAGTCACCATCCTAAAGCTTGTATTATATTTGGAATTTTAAAAAATCATTTATAATGCAGTTGATTATAAATAACATTATAATAAAATTTCACAAATTCATTAGTAATGAATTTCTCATCTAATGTTAACTTTTATACTTGAATTTTTGTTTAAGGATGCAGTCAAATTTTTCTCCTTACATTCCATTTCTTTTTAGTGAAAATTATTGTCATATATAGAACTAGGTTCATGTGAGACAGCCTAGTTTATGTGAGATAATCCTTGTATGTGAGACCAATTGGGGACCATTTGAACAATTTGATATAAGGGCTTATATTCAATAATTAAAATATACAGTAGTAAAATTACATCAAACTCTCAATTCCCTCCTCCGCCACTAACTTCCCTCCACTGATACCCATCTTCCTCCGCCGTTTCTCCACCCTTCTCCGCCTCTAAATGCTTCTTCACATCCCCCCCTCCTTCGATAATCACTCTCTTCCTTCCTCTTCCTCTGACCGTTCTCCGTCTTCCATCACCACTGACCTCCCTCCTCCGATAGTAACTACCTTCCTCTGTTAACCCCTTGTTCTCCGCCTTCCTCCACTGTAAATCTCTCTTTAACGCTAAGCCTTTTAACCTCGAGTTATTTCCTTTCCTTTCTTGGATTTTTAAGGTGTTTTTTTTTAATTTTTAGCAAATATAAATCATCAAAAAAAATGAATGGTGTTTTACTAGTTCATTTTTAGATTCCAAGAATTATAGCGTAGTCATCTCTTTCCTAAGTGTACTGCCAAGTATTAGGTTTTTTTTTATTAGGAGCTGAAATACTTATGATTATTTGGTGAAGTGTATCAAACAGCTGCATATATAACCCTTGTTTACCTCAATTCTTTATGATATATAATAAAAAGTATTCTTAGTTGAGTTAATTTTCCATTTTCTCGTTCGGAATTAAAAAAGAAGAACACCATCTTGAACTTGTTTTGGAAAAAAGAAGTTTTGCAGATCATGTTCTTGGTCAACTATTAAGGTACTCTAATAGTTAACTCAACTATCAAGTTCTTATAGATTAGATTGCTCGGTTTTGACAACTCGTTAATGTACTTTAACCTGAAATGCCCAACATTACCATTTGATCCTTCATTGTTTTAAATGCAATCTAAAGCTCTTCTAGACAAGTATAGTCTATATGAATCTAAAATGCTTGAGCTTTCTTTTCTTGTTCGTTACCCATGTAGTTTTAGCATCATTTATATTTTGAGTGTGTGATGGTCTGATCTCATAAATCAGATTGCTCTGTTTGGAAAAAAATTTCATTAACTTGACCAGTTTAGTGTTGGATGTCTGGAAGGTTGGTTGTTATATTATGTTAAGGCTTATGTTGGAAAAAAATTAATTGGTTTAATTAAAAATAATAATTAGTTGGTGTAATTTACTCATCAAAGCTTATATGTTTAAGTCGCTCAACACATTGGGACTTCTTACAACTCATGCATCTAATTGGGGTTTGTCCATGCCCCCTGCTCTACTTAATTTCCGGGAACTTAAGTTTCTGTCATTTTTTATGTGCATAACGTTATTTGATGAAGGGGATCTACTTAGTTGTGGGGATTAATTGAAGTATTGAAGTACACTGAACTGCTCGTGGCTCAAAGAAACTGGACTTTATGTTGACATCAAGGATTTTCTTTTCGGGAGGTTGAGTATTCAGGCGGAGGTATTCAATTGTAGAGTGCAATTGGAAAATTTATTCAGGTTTTTTCAACCTTTTGACATCGTAAGCATTGGTAGAATGAGCCATTACAATCTATTCCTGCTGCTAAGCTACTACCGGCGCAAAAGGCGAACTTCTGTTGGTTTACAAGTACATGTCAAATGGCAGCCTACACAAGTCTTTGTATGGCACTAACGAGGCCTTTCTGAACTTCTGTTGGATATTTTTGGATATTTTCTGTAATTCATAATTTCTCATATTATGAGCTGAATTAAACAATATAATATGGAATTTCTTGATTTTTGTGAATACACCATATTCTAGTGAAGTGGGAAGTGTATTAAACTCAAGAAAGATGTGTGCTCTAGAACAAGTTAAAGCACTTATAGCTTTTGGTTATTGAAGTGCCAACAGTTAACACTTGAAGCACCCACAAGGCAATAAGTACAAGATACCGCACCTACAAGTACAAGTTAAAGCACCTAAAAGCTATAAGTGAATCACTAACAAGTTGCATTTGATGCACCTATTAATCATACTTCAAGCACCTCTTATGTGTAATTTTTCTAAGTTGTTCTCGCAAGTATAATTTGTAGCACCTTTGTTTTATAATTTTTTTAAGTTGTTACCGAAGCACATACAAGTATAATTTAATTTTCACTTGATACTTCATGTACCATTTGTGTGTACTTTTACTAGTAATTGAAGAACCTACAAGTAATACGTGAAGCACCTACAACCATGACTAGAAGCACATAGAAGCATTACATGAAGAACCTCCGCTATATAATATAACACGTGAACCTCCGTTCTGTGTTTTATTAAAGTACCAACAAGAAACACTTACATGTATAACTAAAAGCACTTTCAGGCTATAGAACGAAGAACCCACAAGTTATAAGTAAAGAACCTACAAATATATTATACACGAAACACCTATAAACTATATATAAGAATTTTTACTCTAGAGTGCAAGCACCTACAAGCTATATTTGAAGAACCTCGGTGACATATATTTTTCAATTTTTATTAAAGAGCCTTCAAATAACACTTGAAGCATTACAAGTATAACATTAATCACTTACAAATATAACACGAAGCACCTACGAGTTATAAGTAAAGCATCTACGAGTTTATAAATAAAGCACCAATAAATATGAATTCAAGGTTCTTAAAGTACAACTCGTTGGTGCTTCAGTTTTTACCTATAATTGCTTCAAGTGCAGTCCATTGGTGCTTTTTTTTAAAACTTGTATTTGTTACGAAAATAACTTTTTAAAATGCATAAATTTAAGGTTTGATGTAAAATGTATTGGTGCTTCTACTAATGTTTATAAGTAATTTTAAACCTATTATATATGTATTTCCATTTAATTTGAAACATGCTATGGAATCAACTTTAATAAAATTATAATTTTAAATTGTTTAAACTTTAAGATGGTTGAATGTGAAAAGGGATTTTATGGTGTGGATGAGGAAAACCAATTTAAGAAGAAGAGTTTAAAAAGAAACGTTCAATATTAAATAAGTAGGAACAGAGAAGGTAAAAAATAAAAGAGGTAAGGAAAGAATAGTACTTTTAATTTCTTTTGCTGAGCTGGTAGTGTGCATACATTTTCACACTCATATTTTATTTCATACGTTTTAAACATTTCCACATTCATATTTTATACCTTATTATTTTAGCTGAACTACTTTGGACAAAAAATGTAATATTATCAGTATTATATATTATTAATGGAAATAGTTTTAAAAATTATCATATACTATCTCTATAAAAATAATATGACGTCAACTCTTTTGTAATTTCATTATTTAAAAGATTATTATTATTTTATTTAAATCTAAAAATTAGCATTAAAATGGTCAATATTAAATTAGTATGATATAAACGTTGTTGAATGAAAAACAATTTCTTATATATTTTTTAAAAAAACAATCCTTCAATATTCCCATTCATTCCTTTCCTTATATTCATAAACTAACTAAGAAATCAGCCCAAATGACCCAAATACTTCTAACCTATGAACTCTAAAATATAGGCACAAGTAGCCTTCACCTTCAATAAAACACAAGTATCGTTTTCCTTTAACACAAAAAAACAAACTGCACCTCTCCACTAGATGACTACCACGCAAGTCCACCACTCGCTCATGAATCTACCGCTGACGAAGCTTCCCCAATGCTCACGTCAGTGCAGGTTCAACGCACACGCCACTTCTTCACTTTTCGCAGGCTGCTTCTCCACTTTGCTGCTACTCCACTAGTCACACCATGTCTCTTCTCCACCTCGTTGGTGCTACATCGCTCACTCCACACTGCTCCCCCACCATACCGCTGATCTAGCGCTAACGCCATGCCGGTGTCAAAGTATTCACAGTACCGCTCCTCCGATTCATGCCACGACGTTGATTGTTTACATTAAAAACTATTTTATTATCTTTTACATAAATAAATTTAGTTAAAGATGAGATTGGAGGAGGTCATTGAATCCCTCTCCTGTATGTCTATTCATTATATGTCCTCAATGTTTCCTAAAGATATATTATATAATTAATGTCAATACATTTAGATGCAATTTTTGCTCGTCCAAAAAAGAGAAAGAAAAAAATATCAGAGTCATATACATTCTTGATATTTAAGTGTGATAAGTAACTTTATTTCTGAATCTAAAATGCAAAATTATTATTGCCAGTAAAATTTATATAACTGAATGGTTTGAAACACCTTCAATTATCGATTTCAAAGCTAAAACTCTGAAGCTTCTTGGCATTTTCTAAATTAACGTATACATCAGCAGAACAATCTATGGTGCCGTAATCATCCATTGCTTGAACATAAAGTCGATCAGTATACCCTTTCTCAAACTTCCTGTCTGCGGTCAATAGGTAATAAAATCGCCAATTGGTATGGGCCAATGAATTGTGTTGTTGTATTGCGAATTTTGCATTTTCCACGGCTAAATCATCAGGTGGATTTACATGAACGAAGCCATCTGAATCAAGATTCATTTTCCCGGCTAACGGCGAGCTGAAGGTTGAGAAAGCCAATGCCATCAGAATTGAAATCAAGAAAATTGATGATTGAAAATTCATAGTGACTCTTACGGTGATTTTTTAGACGGTCACAATGTTACATATAGTTTGTTGTGATAAAATGGTTTGAGGCTTGAAATCTTATTTATAATATTTCCTCATGCTTGGTATGTAGATTGATATTTATTTTAATTAAAAATCTACAATTTGTCACTAAATAAAACATTGTAAAAACAATTTCCCGTTGAAGAAGATTTTGAAGATGTGATTTTTATCCTCTACATAACTTTACTTTTAATTTCCCTTTTTAATTTCCCTCATGCAATGTAAATACATGTAAGTGACAAAATAGAAACATGTTTTCAATTTTATATCCATGGTGTCCAGAGACCATTTGTTCTACACAAAATTCCATGTATCCAATTATGACATACAAATTCAACAAATTAACCCCATTGATCTATATTGATCATTGGTTGGAGTATGAGCAATAGTGCGTTAATTTTTTTTCTCCATTCATGATATCAACCAAAACATTTAAAATATATATTACAAATATCCACAAACAAGTGAAACAAATATGAAATCAAACGTTTTTATCATTTGGTATAATAAAGGTATGTATTTATCATCTGTTTAGTTTTTCAAACACTGCAAGAAAACACATTTTATTTCAAACTTTTTTACCCCCGTTATTTGAAAAAAATGAAGTAATAAACATTATTTACCTTGGTTAAAAAAATTGAGGAAAAATTTACACTTTTTAAAACAGGGGTAAGAAGTGTGAAAAATCAGAGTAAATATTTTTACCGATGGGTTGCTGACGTTGGTCTGACCGACACCACAACCAAAGGTTTACCACATTAGTAATATTTGGATTTTTAGAATTTTTTTAATTAAACAATTGAATCATCCAATTTTGGTCACTGATCTTGCCCGATTTCGGTTAAACAAACAGTAGATGCAACCTAAAATTAATATTCAATAATTTACATTCACCCTTTGTATTTTATTATTATTATTTTATTTATCAATATATTAATAAATAAGAGGTTATATTCTCTCTATATATAAAAAGAATAAGTAAGGTTTGACAATAAATAATCAAAGATCTATCCTTGCCCGAATTTCCATTGATAAGCACTAATAACTAAAGTTTGACCCTAACTCATCAAGGATCAAGTCTTACTTGACCTTCTACATAACACTAATATTATATGAGGCTTTTCTTTTGGCTGGGTTTAATATATTGGTATTATTAGTTTTATATCTTTGCCTGAACGTTGTTCGAGTTTGGAACCATGTCCCAACTTCATGTATATGGGGTTCTAGAAGAGCCGATACATCAGTCCAGATTCGAAACATAAGATCCAAAATAGCACCCGATTAAGGAACTTTAATACATTTTTATCACTTTCAGGCATCAAAATACAATAACTGAATGGAAAGAGCATTCGATTGAGGAGCTGATTGCAAAGGTCAAAAAATGAATCCAATTGAGGATCCTCAATTGCGTTCCACACTCGGAACCCAATTTAAGCCCCGATGATTCTCCCAATATTTCGAACCTGGGACTCAATTTCCGAGCTAGGGACTCAACTTCCAATGTTGAAACTATTAAAAGACGGTTCTACAACCTAGTACAAAGACAGTAAATAATCGCTTTTGATGACAAAATTTTAAATGCGGTTCATCGAACCACCTTTGATCAATGGCAATCAAAGTCATTGCCAGAGAAGTCACCTACAAAGTGACTTCAGTGGTCCCATGTAAACACCTTTAATATGTCAGCCTCCACAAGTTAATGTTAGACTTCAACTAACAAACACTAATTAAAAAAGACTTTAACTAATCAATGATCAACTCTCACTACAAGATATATATATATATATGTATATATATAATTACAGAATACCAAAGTAATGGCTTATGTGTAAATGAGTTACCTGATGATACCTGGGCCTCGCCTCTTCGAGGCCCGCGAGCTTCAAGCTTAAGGTAACGTCTAAGGTCCAACGCGTGATCCAATCCTAATTAAGGATATTATTGATTCCTACAAGGAAGCTATCTCAGTATATCAATTATACTTGAATTACTATACATACTTGTATCCGATAAGGAAAAGGAGATCAAACCCTAAGGAATGTCGGGTTCT
>JAULKJ010322707.1:0-10400 GCA_032355405.1 Rubia balearica
TGAAGTTCATAATTGGAAAAATGCCAAAGCCTGCTGATAAGTCACCAATGCTTATTCAACAATTGTTTTGTGGATTAGGAACTCAATCAGCAGAGATATTTCCAGGAGCTTTGCATTTCAACTTGATGCAAAGAAATTGTGGGATGAAATTGAAGAGAGGTATGCGGTTATCCATGTACTTCTATATTATCAACTGATGACTAATTTGATTGAGATCAAACAAGGTACTGATTCGATTGCTCAGTATTTCTCAAATTTGAAAGAAATTTGGTATCAAATTGATGTGATTATACCTAGGCTTAAGTGCACTTGCTGTCATTGTCAATGCAATTGTGAATTTCCTGAGAAATTAAAGATGTAAGCCAATCAGGATAGGCTGCAACAATTTATGTCTGGATTGAATGATGAGTATGATGCTCTTAGGGATCATATACTGGTGATGGATCCTTTACCAACTGTTAGGAAGGATTATTATCCATTTAGTAAGTAAGAACAATCGACAAATGTGCAAAGCAACCTGATGAAGGGTGTAAATCAGTCAGCTGCAATGCTTGTGAAGCATGGTGGATGACAGAACAGTGCTGGGAAATTTGTTCAGAAGAAGAAAGACGCAGAGGCAAAGAAACTGCTGCCATAGGAATGAACATTTGAAGGAATCTTGCTTCAAACTGAATGGTTATCCTGAATGGTGGCCAGATGTAAGGAAGGTAAAGAATAAGCCTTATGCTAATGCAACTAATGCTTCAGGATTTGGAGATGAAACTAAGCAGGTTGGATCTGGAACTCCTTTGAGGATGGAGAAAACAAAACTATGGGGAATATGCAGGAAATGATTGCAAGCATGATTCACATGGAGTTTGGAAAACTGATGAAAGGGAAGGCAAAGGAACAAAGTGGTGAACCAGCAGACATGATGGACTTTGCTCATCTGGACTTTTTAGGTAGCCTCATTACTCATTTTGCTAATGTTGCTACCTGTTTTGAGAGTAATGATTGGATTTTAGACAGTTGTGGTACTTCACATATGTGTAGTACTCTCTCTTTGTTTCAAACACTTAATCAAACCACATACAAAACTCCAATTCTCCAACTAGATCAGTCAAAGGTGTTCATAGATGCCATAGGTTCTGTTAAACTAATCAATCAGCTTAAACTGATCAATTGTTTGTTTGTTAAAAGTTTCAAATTCAATCTTCTGTTAGTTTAAAAATTAACACAAGATTCTATAGTTTATCTTACCTTTTATCCTCATGTGTGCATTATACCAGACCACACGACTAGTTCAGTCTTAGGGGTTTCTACTAAGAGCAATGGCCTATACATTTTGAACAAGAAGTCATTTCAAACTGAAGTCATCAAGAAATGTCTAGCTTCACTTGAGCTAGATAGTTTAATAGTTCATTCTGCACTCAGTTCTATATATATCATTACTGATGTTGATATGGAGATTCTGCTCAATAAGCTAGGCCATCCTTCTGATATTGTATTAAAGCATATGCATCTTCCATCTATGAATAAAATGTGTACCATTTATCTTGTTGTTAAACAAACAAGGTTATCTTTTCCTAAAAAAGCTGATCATTGTTCTATATCATTTGATGCACTTCATATGGATTTGTGGGATCTTTTAGAGTCAACACCAGTAATGGAGCACAATTATTCTTAACCATTGTAGATGATTTCAGCAGAGCAACCTGGACCTTTATGATCAAAACTAAGGATCAGGTTCCTTTCATTATTAAAGATTTTGTTTATATGTTGCAAACTCAATACAATACCAAAATCAAAAGGATCAAAACTAATAATGACAGTGAGTTTTTTCAATAAAATCTACTCTCAGTTCTTTGCTTCCTTAGGAATTGTTCACCAGAGATCATGCTCATACTCATCACATCAAAATGGTGTAGTTGAAAGGAAGCATATAACCATTCTCCAAATAGCTATATCCCTTATGCATCAGTCAAATTTGCCTTTGCATCTCCGGGGAGAATCAATTCTCATAGCCACTTACATCATGAAAAAATTTCCCTCTTCAGTTTTAAGCTGGAAATCTCCCTATGAAGTCCTATTTCAAAAACCTCCTGACATTTCTCAAATGAAATATTTGGTTGCTTCTGTTATGCCACAAACCTCAGTCCAAATAAACATAAATTCAGTCCAAGATCAGTGCCTTGCATCTTCTTAGGATATTCAGCCATTCAAAAAGGTTATAAACTCTATAATTTTCTAAGCATATTGCTAGAGATGTTATATTCTATAGTAACCTTTTCCCTTATAAAACTTCTGATACTCCATTTCGTGATCACATTACTGATCACAAGAAAGTGATGCTGCCTATACCACTTTCTGATCCTACTACCTTTCTCGATGTACCTTACCATAACTTGTCTTCTGATTAAGATAATACTCAGCCGAATAATGACCACTTCTCTGCTGATTCCACACACTCCTCTTCACAGAATCACAAAAACACCACTTTCTAATACTAATGTCAACCCTATTAAAAATTATTCGCACATTTCTACTGCACCTAGATAAAGTACTAGGATCAGGTCTACACCTTCTTCGATGAATGATTTTGTAGTCAACAATGTTCATACTTATGATATTTTCATTCCTAGATTTTTTCTACACATATGATTTTTATGTCACAGCTATTAGAAATCCATGAACCACAGTCATATAATCAAGCATGCATCAATCAGCATTGGGTTAAGGCTATGCAGGTTGAGTTAGATGCTCTTGAATCTAATCACACCTGGGATTTAGCTGATTTTGCCTGCATGAAAGAAACTTTTGTCTATAAGTGGGTTTAAAAAGTTAAATGCAAGGTTGATGGATCAGTTGAAAGGTATAATAAAGCCATGTTGGTGGCAAAAGGATTCTCTAAAATTCAAGGTGTCAATTACTTTGATTCTTTCTCCGGTTGCTAAGTAGGCTATTGTTAGATTACTACTGGCAATAACTTCATTGAAGGATTGGTTCTTGAATTAGATAGATATCAATAATGCTTTTCTTCATTGATATACAAATGAGGAACTTTATATGACACCATCACAGAGTTATGATAAAGCATTACCTGGTCAGGTCTACAGGCTAAGAAGATATTTACATGGTTTGAAGCAAGCCTCTAGAGTGGAATGCTGGGTTTACTAAGCACTTAATCTTATATGGATTTAAGCAATCAAAGCACGATCATTCTTATTCATTAAGAAGGCTGCTCAGTACAAAATTGTACTATTGATTACAGGGGATTCAGAGAATGAAATCAAGACATTTAAAGACTATCTACGTGATATTTTAACCATCAAGGATATGGGATATGCTAAGTACTTCTTAGGTTCCATATCTAAGGCTGGGATTTTTCTGAGCCAGACTAAGTATATTACTGATTGTAATACGGTATCAGCTCCACTTCCAGCTTCTTGGAAGGTTGAGGATGATTCTTCACCTTTGTTGCATGACCCAGGTCCTTACAGGAAGCTCATTGGAAGATTTCTATATCTTTCATGCACTAGACCTGATATGACATTCTCAGTACATCAGTTGAGTTAGTTTGTGCAGAAACCTACTGGTCATCATTGGAAGGTTGCCAGATATCTTGAAGGATGTTCAACTCATGGCTTGTTCTTACTTTCCACATCAACTCAGTCCTTATACTATGATGCAGATTGAAACACTTGCAAACTTACAAGAAGATCAGTAACTAGTTACTGTATTTTCTTAGGGGATTCTTTAATTTCTTGGAAGTCAAAGAAACAAAACATAGTGAGAAAGTCCTCTGTTGAATCCGAGTATAGAGCCATGTCCATGATAGTCTCAGAACTCAAGTGCATCACCTTCCTCTTAACTGATATGCGACATCAGTTTGTACTTCCCATTCCTCTGAAATGTGACAATATTTCTGCTCTCCACATTACACCGAATCCTGTTTTTCCTGAAAGAACATTGAGATAGATTTCCACTATGTAAATGATGCATATAATGAAGGATTCATTGATCCACTCCATGTATTCTCTAGTTCTTAGCTACCTGATGGATTCACCAAGCTACTTTCTCATTCTTTTGCTCAGCCTCTCATTTTCAAGATGGATTTTTTGTTTTCACAAAATCCTCATCTTGGGGGGGGGGGTGAAGGAATATAACAATGTTACTGTTGATTCCTTAAGCTCCTAGCAATAATTAAAGAAAGAAGATCAGAGCTCAGAAGAATAAGTTTAAGAGAATCAGTTGCCTTACTCATTTGGCGGCAAAATTTGATTGAAGTCGGTGGGACCAGTTTTTCAGAAACTAAACTTGTACATTCACACTTTTGTAACTCCTTTTGTGTTTTGTTAGTTAGGCAATTTGTACAGCTCATTAGTTAGTTAGTTTGCTAGGAAATTAAAGGATGATATGTGTATACATAGGAGCTGATCATCTCATTTTCGATTAAGTTAATTGATTAAAGTTTACCCTTCTCTGATTTGCAACTTTCAGTTTCATTCTTGTTTTTATGATGTGCAATTTTAGTTTCATTCTTGTTTTTCAAAGCTTCTGAGCTTTGTTTGCTTTGCACAACCATATGGATTTCTTCACTCCCTACCTTTATCCACTCAAGCGAACCCAATCCCAGCCCCGTACATTTCCAAACCTGCACCTCTTATCCCAAAACCTTAGCTCAAGTGCCCCCGGTTAGCTCGTTGCAGGTCAGATGACCCGGGTGCGCGACCTGGTTTCCAATCAGAAACCCTAGCCCCCCGTGTGGCGGTGTTGTGGCATTGTTAGGCCAACCAAATGAGTGAAGTTGAGGAGACCTGGAACATTGTCGGTGATTGACACATAATGAGTGATGTTGTTGGTTTTGTCTTCGACCAAAGTGGTGCATTGTTGTCGGACTTGCTTTGCCGGTGAGATGGTGCGACTGAGCTAGGGTTGGGATGTGGGATTTGGAATTAGATGACGAATGGTTTTAAATAGTGCAACTGAGTTGTGTTTTAGATGATGGGGTGGAACCGGGTTTGGGATGAGGCGGGTTCGAATCAAATGATGAAGGGTTTTAGAGAGATAGGGTATTAATCATGGGGCATAACAATCATTCACTCTGTTTTCCCTAGAGGGGTAAAAGAGTAATTTCTTTAAATTCCTGCTAAAATTTGCCGGATTTGGTTGTTTAGCACTTTCATTGATTATCTAAGGTCAAATTGACACTTTTTGAAAACCAGAGCATTGTATTGGTATGTCATAAATGTACGATTATTTTAGCACTTTTTTCTTGTTATTTTTTTGAAAGTCAATTGTAATTATTAATGTGATCTAAGCAAATAACGATGACTCACGAGAACTAGGAAAAATCTTTCTTTACACGCCATTTTCAGTACTTTGCATCCAGGATAATGCTCACGAAATAAATGTTAATTGATAGTAAATCTTGGTATAGAGGGCTTGAAATCACTGCTCATGGACTAAGGTTGATGCGTTAGAAAACTGATCTATTGTCATATTACAGCCTCCGATCATGTATATTTATGATTTTCCCAATATTTCAAAACCATTGCGTAATCCGTTTCAAGTGGAATGCAAGTTCATCTTAAATTGCAAGGGCGCTGTGTGGTATTTTTTTCTTCTTTTTGAGGATAAAATTCAAAAACATTGCAAAAATCTGTGTTCGGTTCTCATTCTCTTCAGAATTTAACGTTCAAACCAGTCTTCTATCTAGTTCCCCACTCTTAAGACATCGCCCCTAAACGACAACACTCAACCTATAACTCTTTCCTTGATCTAACAATTGGTCCAGACGATCAGCTTGCTTCGAAATAATAACCATTTTCTAATTAACCTCGCTTGGTTTCTCCACTAGAAACCTCCACCACTCATTTCCAGCCACGTTACAACCATTAACTCCCTCTTCAACCTTTGCATGACAAAATCTTGCTCGAAAATTTGCGCATCATACTCGTCCAACGAAGCCAAAACACTATTCCAGTTTCATCTTCCACCCAGTTCAAACTCTATAAACCTTAGTGGAGGCCATATTTGAACATAACGTGAGGTGACTCATCCTGATTCACATCTCTGTGTCAACTAGAATCAGACGACTGATACGTCCATATTATATGATGATTTTGAGATCTTTTGTACTCATTTTGGTATGCTTTTGTGCTTTGGACACTCCATTTTACTTTGAAGTTCTATTCTTAGAGTTAAGAACAACTTTAGCGCTCTTATCACTTTTAATAAGGATTTTGTGAGACGAGGTAATAGTTTAAATATTTGAAGACCATAAAGACTACATTTTGAAGACGATGAAGATCTTGAAGACCCAAAGAAGAGAAGAGGAGACAACTACATTTGGACAAAAAGAAGACAACATATGAGGGCAGCTTATTCTTCCCGTCACGAGTAACGATGCCTGTATCGCGAGTCGCGACAACCAACTGCCCAGATCTACTTTTTGGAATTTTTGTACTATAAATACTCTCTTATCTCCTCCTCTTTCCAGCAACTTCTCTCTCCCAATTTCTCAGCCATAAACCCTAGTTTTCTTCCATTTTTCATCTTGCTTTCTTCTTGATTTTATGTTTAAATTGCTATTGTTGTTTATGGATTCTAGTAGCTAAACTTAGTCTTGGGAGTAATTGATTAATGCTTACAAGCCCATGTATTGAGAACTTTTTATGAAGCTATTTAATATATTTCTATTGTGTATTTATTGTGCTCGAATTTGGTTGTTGAATTCATTATTGATATTGGAAGTTTGAATATATGAATTTCTTGTATGATTATTTTTTAGGGTTTGGAGAAAATAGCTAATTCTCCTTTCTTTTGATAAGAAATCCAAAGACATGATTTTGAGTTTCTAATACAGTTGATGATTTGATGAATGCTAGATAAATGTGATAATGTCAAATTTTTTATCATGTTTGTTTTGGGTAGAAAATAGGAGAACTTTATGAACGTTGAATGTTCTTGACTAATCTTGTGTAAATGCATGAATTGGTTCAATACTTAGAAACATGTAGTGTTCATAAGTGTTACCAAGCTTGTTGATTCTTCGCGCTTAATACTTCTAATGGGATACCTTTAGGTTTTGATCGACTAAAGGAGTCATTAGTAAGGTTTTGCGAGAGATGTCGAATTCACTCTTGTAAACTACTATCAAAAAAGGATAGAATATTTATCTTCACAACAAGTAGTAAAAGTATTGAATAGGTTGCCTATTCAGTGATAGATAAGATGTTTGGAAGTAGAAATCAATTGCGCCCAAGGTCCCGTAATTTGTGTTCAAGCTCCTCTTATTAGTTATTGCATATTTAGTAGATTCACATTGTTTACTAGTTAACTTGTCTTTAAAATGATAACTTAGAAAAACCAACCCAAAAACCCTCCCTCTTTACAAGCTTTTTTATATATATGCATATCTTTGTATCTAGCTTAATATTCACCGTTATATGTGAAAACCATTAGGAAAATCTCTCTTCTTTGTGGAAGACCCCGATAAGCCATTATCTATTTAATTGTATTTAGGAAGCATTTAGGGCTAATAAATTGTAACTTTGAGAGGTACGACAACGACCTCCCAAATTTTTGCGCCGCTGCCGGGGAAGAGGCGTATATTTTTAAGTGTTTGAGCATATTATGTATGGATATGTACTAGTTGTGAATACTTGTTAGTTTGATTTTATTTGGATTTTATTTCTTATTAGGTTGGCTTGGAGACGTATTGTGCAAGTTCTTGGTGTATGGTTCATTCTCGATCCTCTTCACAAGAACCCCTCACTACGACCCCGAGTTAGAGTTAAACTTGAAAAGGTTTAGGAGGTTTTCTTTGGAAAGTGTGAATAACAACCCTCCTAGTGACCATTTTACGGAACCGTCAACCTCTATAGATCATCACGAGGACCATGAAGAGGAAGTTCCAGGAGGAGGACCTCAATACCCTCACAATGGGAGTAACATACCATTGAGACAAATTCCATTGAGGGAGTTCATGGCTCCCAATCTAGAGCAAAAACCGATGTGCATCACATATCTGGCGGTTGGAGCTAATGGGTATTTGAAGCTGAAGTCTGGATTGATACACTTGCTACCGTCCTTTCTTGGTAGGAAAGGGGAAGATCCCAAAAAAATACCTCCTTGATTTTTACATGGTTTGTAGTGGGATGCTTCCCGAAGGGGTGAATGAGGAGTTGTACATGTTGAAGGATTTTTTGTTCTCATTGTGAGATGCCACAAGGGATTGGCTCCATTATCTTCCACCCGGGAGCATAACCCCATGGATTACATTGAAAGCGGAAGTTTCTCACAAAATACTTCCCGGCTTCAAAATCCATAATCCTGAAGAATGATATAAGAAACATCATCCAATGGCACTAGGAGTCATTCTATGACCTTTGGGAGAGGTTCAAGAAGCTTCTTGCTAGTTGTCTGTATCATGGCTATTCGGACAAAGATTTGGTCTACTGCTTCTATAATGGTCTTCTTGATTAAGATCAAGGTTAGTGAGGGGAGCTTGTAATGGTTCTCTTGGGAACAAGTCTTCTAGGGAAGCTATGGAGCTCTACGAGGAGCTAGCCGAAGAGTCGAGTAATTTTAGCTCGAGAGACGATTTGAGAAGGCAAAATCCCAACAATGCAAATGCTTCTTCCAACCATGGAAAACTCAAAGATCAAGTGTCGAATCTCACTCTATGGTCAAGGCGTTGATGATGCAATTCGGAGCAAAACCTCATGTGAAATCTTGCTAGATTTGCTCTTCTCAACATCCTATGGACGCATGTCCTACTTTGAAAGATGATTATGTGGAGAAGGTGAGTGCTATAGGGTATCAAGGTGGCCAAGGGTACCAAAATCAAGGGTACCAAGGATATCAAGGTTATCAAGGAAGTGGAGGCTACCAAAACAGATGTTACAATGCGGCCAACTAAGTCCACCCAAATCTTCAATATGGGAATGCACAAGGCGGCCAAAATGTTCAACCTTACGGACCTCCTCAACAACAATATCGGCCACCACAACCTGAATACCAAAGGATTATTGATAAGTCCCACAATTAAGGTGAAAGTTTGGGGATGTCCAAGGATGAGATCATGCAAGCCATTAGGAAATTGACCATACATGCGAACGAGACTGAGAAACACCAAGAGAAAACTGACTCTAGCATAAAAAATCTAGAGACTCAAGTGAGCCAAATGGCTCAAATATTTAATCGGATGGAGGCAAGAGCTTAACCCTTGACAAAATGCGAGTTCTATCACTTTGAGAAGTGGTAAGGAAATAAGCACTTCCCGGGAGGATGGGATCGTTGGAAATGAACCCTTCGTGGTTGAAGTATTTGAGAAGGAAGCGGAGTTCACCATTGACCAATCAACATCCATTCCCGAGCCTTTATCCCATTCTCACAAGAAGGCAAAGATGGTGGATATTCCTCTATATGTACCGGAACTACCGTTTCCGGAGGATTTGAAAGACAAACAGAGGAAGTAGGACAGCAAGGACATCTACGAAGTCTTTCGTAGATGTGAGGAAAATATTTCCCTTTTAAATACTATTGAAAAAATTCCAAGTTATTCTATATTTCTTAAGGAATTATGTGTTGTAAATAGAAAGCAAAGAGCTAAAAATAAGCTAAAGAAAGGGGAAAATGAATATGTCTCCGCTTTGTGTCAAAGGGAGTTACCCCCTAAATGTAGCGATCCTGACATGTTCACCATCCCTTGCATGATAGGAAACAAACACTTTGAAAAAGCCATGCTTGATCTAGGTGCATTCATAAATGTGATTCTTTACTGTTTGTATGAAAGCCTCAATTTGGGCACTTTGCATAAAACTGGGGTGGTTATCCAATTAGCCAATCATTCTAGTGCATACCTAAAGGTATTGTCGAGGATGTGTTGGTTAAGGTAGATTCCTTAATATTTCCCGTAGATTTCTATGTCCTTGATATGGAGCATTGTAAATATGCCGCCCCGATTTTGTTGGTGAGGCCATTTTTTAAAACTTCAAGGACAATGATTGATGTGCATAATGTTACCCTTACTATGTAATTTTATGGAATTAAAATAGTGTTTAACATAAATGACTCTATTAAATATCCTAATGAGGAATATTCTTGCCATGCTTTAGATGTTATTGATGATGTTGTGAAAGATGTTTTTGAATTAAGTGGTGATTATTCCTTGTTAGTTGCTTTAGAATGTGATAGTCAAGATGCATAAAATGTGTATTCTATGAGCACTAACTTGAATGAAAGCTTTGAGGACTTGAATGAGCTTCAAAAGATGATTTCGAACCCTCCTCCTCCACACTTAGAGGAATCCAAGACACTGAAACTCTTCCCATCAACGGTGAAAGCCCCGGTGATTGAGCTTAAACCGTTGCCAAGTGACCTCAATTATGCATTTCTTGGGGGAGAGGAAACAC
>JAULKJ010322717.1:0-10400 GCA_032355405.1 Rubia balearica
ATTGTACAAAATACAAGAGGTGATGACATTAGATATAAAAAATCTATAGACTACGCTAACAAAGAAACAATCTATATATAGGAATATAAGCTATCAAAAATCTATTGCGCACAAAAATGTCATCAAATACGAAATAATCTATGTGTATTCATGTTTTACTTTACTGCATACTTGGTTAAATAGGCGATGTTGGAACACGGTAGTGATTATTGAAAAATTAGGTAAAACCAAATTTCAATGAAATCCGTATTCAACTTTACGAATTGTGCGTTTATCTAGTTATTGACCATGTATATCTAACAAATTAATTTTTTGTGTAGTTTTTTTACTTATTTTAATTCGAACAACGTGACATTTTGCACAACGTTCGCCTTCATGCACAAAGAGAATGAGTCCAATTATACTTGGGTATTAAATTGTCTAAAAGCCACAATTGAGGGATGCATTACCCCACGTGTTATCATCACGGATCGAGAGTTAGCATTGAAGAAAGCATGCAAAAATGTGTATCCGGATGCTAAAGGATTACTTTGTAGATGTGATATCTATAGAAGTATTTTGAGAAAGTACAGGATATTGATACCATCAAGCCAATGTTGGGATTTATTCTACCAATCATGGAATACATTCGTTGAGTCTCGGTCTCATGAAGCATATATTTTCGTTTGGCCCAACTGAAAACAATTTTGCTTGACTTTCCAGGTATTTAGATGTATACTTTAATATAATTTTTCTAATAAGGTATATATGTGCAACTAATATAATTATTCACATTTCAGGGTTTTTTTTGGTTATATTGATGATAAATGGTTGAAATCGTATAAAGAAATGTTTGTATCTGTTTGGACTGATCGATTTCTTAATTTTGGAAATCACACAAACAAAGTTGAAAGTCAGCATGCCAAGTTTAAAAAGTACTTGGAGTCATCACAGTTAGATTTAGACACATCACTGCTTTTATATCGATCGAGTCATTCAGCACAAGACACATCAATCAATTTAAGTCTTGAACGAAGAAAAATTGTCATTCGACATCGTTTCAACACTTCACATTTCAAGAATTTCCTAGATTTGTGTCAATTCATGCCCTCAATCTCATATTTAATAAGGTTTGAGCGGTCAAAAGTTGGCGGTTTTATTTTTTAAAATTGTGGATGTCGATTGCGCACAAGTTGTGGGAATCCAAGTGCACAGTAGCAAGTCACATATTTTAACAATGATCATCCTATACCACTTGATTCAATTTATATATTTTGGAGAAAACTTTACCTATCACCTTTCGTGTCTCTGAAAAAATGAGGATTTTGGCTGTGAGCAAGAGCTTCACATGTTTAAGGATCATTTTAAGAAACAGTCAAAAACCGTTAAATTCAGTATATTGAGAAAGTTGAGGTAGATGATTACTCCATTTACAACTTTGATCTGTGAGCTAGCTATGCAAATAAATATTCGCGGGCATCTCACTTCAAAGAACAAATTTCTCAGAAAAACTCAAGCAGATCCAACTATACCCACTCAGGATCCTAGTAAACGTAGTTGTTCGGCTGCATTGATATTTTCCGACCCAAATGCTTTTCAATTTCAAGAACCAACTCGAAATAATTGTTCAGCTGCATCAAGATTTGCCGAACCAAATATTTCTCAATTTCAAGAACCATCTCGACACAGCTTCTACTCAGGTGATAGACATTGTTTACATCCACATATTCATCAACTTCCAGTTATCTTCCATTCTTTCACCATGCAAGTGCAAGATGTGAGATCTGGCGTAAATTGTGGATTTTGAGCGGTAGCTATCTCTATTGGTTTTCTGGAGGATGAATGGTTCAAATTTAGATATAATTTAATGGAAGAACTAGAGTCTCACAAGATGGAATATACCAATATGTTCGGAATTCAAGGATGGTACAACGTGAAATGAATCTCCTTGCGAAGACTCTAAATTGCGGACTTTTAGATTTTTGACAACAATAGAGATTTCACAAACCCTATGGTGGCCGCACGAAATTCAAGTGTCTAGCCCTCAGGGTACACTCAATTTCAACTTGCTCACAAACTAGTCTGCATGATTAGATCACAAGGTTTATTGATACTTAATTAACCCGCAGGATTAAGACACAATGAACACACTCGTAAGTAGTGAGTATAACTCATTTTTTTGAATATTTGATTGATAAAATGTTCATAAAAATCATGTACAATCCCTCTATTTATAGAGGTAATCTCGGCCACAAAACACTAATTACAATTGGAAATTGAATCGAATTATGACAGCTTTAAGAAGTTAAAGCCATATCTAACTAGAACTCTTAAAATAAATGGTAATCTACTTGAATTCTTCTTCAAGTAACCTTGAAGAATATTTCCTTATCTAATCTTACCAAATCTAATTATAATCAAATCAAAACTCCTAAATTACAATATTTCAAAAATAATTCTAAATATGAGCACATTACCTCATTTAAAAACTCAGTGGGAAAAAGAGTATAGTGTTAACCTCCTAAAAATACTAAACTAAAAAAATATAACAAATGACATTTTTGACATCTTATTATTCCCTCCGTGGTCGAAAAGTTTCATTCTCGAAACGAGAATGATCTTCCAAAATAAAATGTAGATCTACATCCCAAGCCATCCCTGCAAAATCTGGCTAATAAACGGTGACTTGATGATGACTAGGCAGTAATTACAATGTTGATGTGGCAAAAAATCCTTAAGCTCATGAGAATATACAAGCTAGCAAGGAAATCAGAATAACTCGTGAAAAAATGGAAAAATCGCAAGAAATTAAAGCACTCGCGATAACTTGGATGGCTCACGAGATGAAAATATGGAACAGCTGTCTCACGCGTGGGAAGCACACACCTTCAGGGGGTGTGCGCGTGAGGAGCATGCGCTTCAAAGAACGCGCACGTTGATCTAGCGCGTGAAAGACATGCGCAGGTTGTCTTCTTCGCTGGAAACCTTCTTCTGCGCTATAACCTCTTCTCACCGGAGTTGCCTTCTGGTAGAACTAGGAACGGAGACCGAGTAATCTAGCCGGTGGAAGAACCGGATTCGCTGGAGGTGGTCGTTGTGGGAAGGACGACGAGGATTCCAGGGGTCAACGTCTTCAGATGAGGCAAATTCGATCGGAGCGACGTCGAAAATTAGAGCTGAGCATGGTAAGAAGATATCAGAGTTGGGTAGTTCGAAGTTGAAAAACTGGAGCAGATTGGAGCAACGACAGACGACAACGGTTGTCAGAACTGGACTTGAGCGGCGGCAACGATTGTTGTCTGGCAGCGGCAGAAGTGTTTTTGAAAACGGCTGATGTTCGATTTTTTTTCTTTCTTTTTTTTAAAAAAATAAAATATGAATATGAAGGTACCAACTGATTTCGCCCTACAATACCAATTGATGCCGACTGATGTGATGGCCGCACAAACTTTTTCTTTGCTCTAATACCAAATGATATGAATCTCTTTGCGAAAACTCTGGATTGCGGAATTTTAGATATTTGACAACGATCGCAAACCTTATGGTGGCCGCACAAAATTCAAGTGTCTAGCCTTCGGGATACACTCAATTTTGACATGCTCACTAACTAGCCCGTGGGATTATATCACAAGGTTTACTGATACTTAATTAACCCGCTAGATTAAGAAAAAATCAAGATGCTTGCAAGCAATGAGTATAACTCAAAAATTCTGAATATTTGATTGATAAAAGATTCATAAAAATCATGTACAAGCCCTCTATTAATAGAGGTAATCTCGGCCACAAAACACTAATTACAATTGGAAACTGATTCGAATTATGACAGCTTTAACAAGCTAAAGCCATATCTAACTAGAACTCCTAAAATAAATGGTAATCTACTTGAATTCTTCTTCAAGTAACCTTGAAGAATATTACCTTGTCTAATTTTACTAAATCTAATTCTAATCAAATCAAAACTCCTAAATTACAATATTTCAAAATTAATTCTAATGAGCACGCCACCTCATTAAAAAAATGCAGTGGAAAAAAGAGTATAGTGTTAAACTCCTAAAAATACTAAACTAAGAAAAATATAACAAATGACATTTTTGACACCCTATCATTCCCTCCATGGTCGAAAAGTTTCGTCCTCGAAACGAGAATGATCTTCAAACATAAATGTAGATTAATGTCACACGCCATCCCTGCGAAGTCCTGCTAATAAATCGGAACGACGACCTTTAATCAGAATGACGGCCTCGAGCAACGCCACCGATGCCTTCGATCTGCGCAACGAAGAATTGGTGATGGAGATTTAAATTGCAGAGGCCTAGGGTTGCGAGATGGAGAATGGAGATGTGGCAGAAATTCAACATAAACCGGAGGGAATCAGACCTACATAGCATATCGGTGAGATTCTGGCATCCGGTGGCGGTTTCTGATCGGCGAGGAGGTTTCCGATTGACTGCAGAAAAAAATGAAATGAAAATTTTGAATTTATATAATATTTGTTAATTGCACAATAAGTCCATAAATTTATTAGCATATTTAAGAAAAAAACTCCATCCCAAATGAAACTTACAATAATTGCACAATAAACCTTGGTTTAAAGTTTAGTATGCTTAAAAAAAGACTTGGTGATACAATATTTAAATTTTATAAAAAAAATTAGTACAACATTTAACGTGAAAGCCACCGTGGACTTTCTCATAAATTTATGAAAGATTTCAAGAGTAGGACTCTAGACAAATTTAGGAATCTGCCGATAAAATATATGGTCAGAAATATTATGTACGGACTCTAGACAAATTTAGGAATCAGACGATAAAATATATGGTCAGAAATATTATGTAAGGAATTCGGCTCTACTACCAAATATACATGCACAGAAGTTGGATATAAAATCTCCTGTAATATCTTCTATCTTCATAAATTTGGCCGATCAAGGGGCGGAAGATTACATCTAGATTCTACCGATGATGTCACTGAAGTGGCCGGAAAACCATCGGATGGATTTGCCGGAAGATGTGTTGGCGGAGATCCTGGTGAAGGTGCCCGTGGAGTCATTGGTGAGATTGAGTTGCGTATGTAAAGCATGGCGTGTTTTGATCATCCGAAACCCCTTTTTCGGTGAAAAGCATTTCGACAAGAATAAAAAGAATGGTCCGACTTGGATTTTTTCCCGGCGAAAGGACAAAGGAACCCGAACCACTATGACTGAAGAGATAGTATCTTTGTCTAAAAACAACAATCCTTTGCTTCTGTCGCGTCGTGGTCTGAGGTTGGATTCACGTTGGAGAGTAATAGGATCATGCAATGGAATCGTTTGCTTACAAGAAGTCACAGCTTCCGGGTTACCGACAGAGCTTCACTTGTACAACCCTATTACTCGCGAAGATCTGCAGCTTATTCCTCGTGGTAATCCCGGCAATGTATTTGACCGTATCGGTTTCGGCTTCGATGCGTCTAATAAGGATTACAAAGTCGTCGTAATAGGAAGTGCCAATATGGAAGCCAAAAAATACGCTGAGATTTACAAACTGAGTACAAATTGTTGGAGTAAGCTTTGCGTGGATTTTAAAGATGAAGAGACAATCTCCTGTCTTAATGGAGTGTTTGTCAATGGCTTTTGTCACTGGGACAATACAGGGGGAATCTTTACTTTCGACTTCGGGACTGAGATATTTGGCACCATAAAAATTCCTGATCATAGAGCTCGTTTTCGATGTATGGGTGTGGTAGATGATTCACTGGCCATTATCCTTACAAATATGGAGCGGTGGTGGAGACCTCCAGTTGTTGATGTATCGAAAGCTGTAATGGAGGTGTGGGTGATGACTGAACAAGGCAACGATGAGTCATGGATGAAGAGATTTTCTTTAAAATTCCCTGAAGGGTTGTACCGTACTGTGCATGCCTTCTGGCCGGTTCATGATGCGAACCAGCTTGTGCTAGTTGGCCAAGCTCGCCTGCTGGGACAATCGGTAGCTTGCCTTATTGAGGGAGACGACGTTAGGGCCACAACAGTGATAGACCCTGATGGCTCGTCTATAATAGACGGTGTCACTTTTCAACCTACTTTGGTTTCTCTTGCTAGAGATTGATGAGGATCGATCACAGTATTACTTTCTCATATTATTACTTGTAAGGAAATAATTATAATCAACGATTGTATTCTTGTTTGCGTTATTCCTTGTATCTTCTCATTCAACTGTATTTTACTTGCATCTGTTTTTTCTATAAAGCTTATGGTAGTAATGCACTCGTGGAGTGGTATAGAAAGATCAGTAGCTCTTGAGTTTGGTAACCTCGATGCATCCAGCTACTGAATGCAATCTAGCTAGGGCATTTATAAGTGAGCAAATTTATGTGATCTCTGAATACTATGTTAAAATATGAACACTTACGCGTAAACATGTGCTTGAAAGTTGAACTTCTGAAAGGTTCCTGCATCCTCAATTTAGATGTAAATAGAATAATTTGTGAATCATTCAGTCTTGTGCTTGTATTTGGAATCACTTGTGCTACAATAATTGAGGGCAGACAATTTCATTAAAGAAAAAAATTGATCAAAAGCATCTTATTCGGTCCTTCTTATATTGCATTCCTTCTTTATTCGAAAACTTATAACAGAATTCTCTTATCCTACCGAGAAATTTGCGAAGAGCGAGTAATATTGTAGTCGGATAACATAAATGAAGAAGCTCTAAAAGAAGCTACTGCAAATTACAAGAAGAATCTGGCTCAACCGCACATAGTTTCCCTGCCCAAGCAAAAAAGCATTCATTGTTACATAATGCTGTAATACTAAGGAAAAATAAACACCAGTCTAATATCTACATAAACACGATCTAATTTGTCCCAGTTAGTAAATTATACATATCGGAGATCCTGGTAAATTATGCATACCGTTTCCGTTCCTGTTTAGATATTGTTTGCATCTATAAATAAACCAAACAGCGTCCTAGATTATGCCGATGATGTCACTGAAGCGAACAAAGAAACATGGGATGAATTTGCCGGAAGATGTGTTGGCGGAGATCCTGGCGAAGGTGCCCCTGGGGATTCATTGGTGTGATTTGAGTTGTTTATGTAAAGTATGGCATGATTTGGTGTTCCGAAACCCCAATTTTGGTGGAAAGCATTTCGACAACACTAACAAGAATAAAACGAATGGTCCGACTTTGAGTTTTTCCCGGCGCAGCACCATAGTGGAGTGTAATAGGATTATCGTTGAAGATTTATTATCGTTTGCTTCTGTGGTCGTGTCGTGGTATGAGGTAGGATTCAGAGTGGAGATTAATAGGATCATGCCATGGAATCGTTTGCTTAGAAGAATTCATACCTATTACTCGCGCAGATATCCTCCTGGTAATCTCCGCCGTGAATTTTGCGATCCCTTTATGCGACTCGGCTTTGGTTTCGATGCATCTAGTAAAGATTTCAAAGTCGTTGCAATAAGAAGGGGCAAAAGCAGAGGTTGAGATATACAAATTGTTGGAGTAAGGTTTGCGTGGATTTAGAATGTGGAGACATGGTCCTGGAGTTTATGTGAATGGTTTTTATTATTGGCGGATACTATGCGGAGAGAGGATCCTTATGTTTGACTTCCGAACTGAGATATTTGGTCGTGACGGACCACCCATCTACATTGAATGTATGGGTGTGTGGGATGATTCAAGATGGGATACAACGGATGTGTGGGTGATGAGGGAACATGGCAACCACAAGTCATGGATGAAGAAATTCTTTAGTAAGATAATGTGTTAAAAAAAAGGAAAGGTAGAATCCACTAACAAAAGCTGAAATGCTCCTCTACTTGACCTCTCTGAACATCAACTCCTGACATCAAAATCTCTAGTGATAACTCTATGAGTCGGACGAGACATCAAATCTTGTCGGAGTCCAGTATCGGATTCGACGTTTCGTTCCCGAATTGTGCAATCTGTGGTTTGTGTTTGTAGGATGCTGCAGTATAAGTTCCGGGGTGTTGTACAGAGCTTTACTCCTAATGACCTCAAGGCGTTTGACCTTCCGACTCAACCTTGTACATTACGAACTCAGAAACTAATGCTAGTAAGGTAATGTGTTAAAAAAAAGAAAGGTAGGTAGAATCCATTAACAAAAGATAGCTGAAATGCTCCTCTACTTGACCTCTCTGAACATTAACTCCTGACATCAAAATCTCTAGTGATAACTCATGAGTCGGACGAGACACAAAAATCTTGTCGGAGTTCTACCTGCAGGTGTTAATTGCTATGTATCCTATTCCTAGTATTTGTACTCCCAATTGTTCACAGGGAAATGAATCTGTAAATGTCTTCTAAAGCCGACCTTTTATGCAGAGGATGTTTTATGTTGCACATTTAGTTTGGCCTCCTTTACAAGATAGCACAGCAATGCTATGTTCCTTAAAACATCCTCCAAGCTACTTAACATTATTTTATGCATCAACTGATTCTGAATACCCAATCTTGATTAATCTCGTAAGAGAACACATGGGCAAACGAAATTAGAAATATAAAAAATTAAGACTATATAGTACTCCGTATTAATCATTAAAAATGGATGAGCAATGCCCCGTTTTACATCCACGAATATCCGAACCGACGCAATTAGGGTAATACCTTCGTTGAAGAGTAGTGCAACAGAAAAATGGGCTGGGCGAGGAAGTCTGTTGTGTTCCCGAGTAATAGAGTTAGTCGAGCAAACCCTAAATCCATTGCGTGATCCTATAATATCTTCAATGCCATGTCGGGAGATGACACAAAAAGGGTGGGTTAATGACAGGTACTCGCCCCGTGGCTTAATACGGGTGAATCCCACCCCATACAATAGATCAAATCTGGATGACTATTATTAAGGAATATGAATATTGGATTACAATATTAATATTCCCTTAATTGTAATTGTATTTGTAATTTAGAATTCCTTTTCTAGTCTGATTTAGGTCTTCTGTTCTAGTATATAATATACCCCAGAGCATGAATACAAACACAACATTATTACCTCATAAATTCTTCAATGTGTTTTGGTATATATACGCCCCGTCAAGCTCTTGTATTCATTATAATAGTTTTCTCAGTTGATTCCTGATGCAAATGATACCACCTCAGGTGCTTGAAACTTTAAAATGGTTCTCCCCCAAGCACCTGCAGTGCTCGTGATGATGGAGGTAAACATTGAACTTTGCAGTAATTAGTTTGTTGGATAAGGTGATAGCTCCATCATCAGTATGTAAAATGATATGGAATTTGAAAAGATGATCTCGAATGAAATTTGACTTGCATTTCTTCTCTCACAGTTCTGCAAATCAAGATCTTTCATACTCAAAAGTTTTCACTTCACACTTAGATATCATCTCTCCTTTCCTTTTGACAAAATCATTAAAATTGAACTTCATTATACCTGGATAGTTGTGGACGGGATCCCACATCTTGTGAAGAGTATAAATAAGACAGAACACGACAAAAACAATATGTTATAGAAACCTTAGAATAAGCACATTATATGTCGGATTACTAACTTGAGCATCGAAACGAGTCATATAAAATTAGCACCGATTTCTTGAAAATATGTGCTAAAATAACACCGGATTTTTGAAACCGGTGATAATTTTTTTTAAAAATCAGTGCTTATTTAAAATTGGTTTTCAAAAATCCAGATTTAATTACAAAAATCGGTGCTAAATTTCTTAAAATTCAATCTTCCAAAAAAAAATTCATGCGATGGACGCAGTTTCGCGCAACCGCTCGAAGCCAAATATTTTAAAATTCAATATTCCAACCAAATATTTTTAAAATTCTCCAAAATATTCTCCAAAAATTTCAATTTTTTTGCTAAAAATTTCATGCGATAGGCGCAACTGCGAGTAACCGTTCTAAGCTAATTATTTTACAAAATTCAATATTCTCGCCAAAATTTTAAAAAAATTACCAAAAACGTTTAAAATTTTTTCCAAAAATATTATGAGATTCGCGTAGCTGCCCGCAGCTGCTCTAAGCTAAATTATTTTTTCGTGACTTTCAAAATCGTTCACTTATTTTGTTGACTTTAACTATAATAAAGTTGACTTAAATTAACCTTTATTGACCTAATATAAATAAGAATATAATTGTTTGAATAACAAAAATCATGTATTTTAGAGCAGTGGATAATGAGGAAACACAATTTTGGGCCACAGTGTAATTTTCCAAAATTGTGTAGAAGTAATCAATGTTGACTTTTGAGCCCCTTCCATTCACCCATACATGCCCCAAATTGCAAAGTCGTAATCATATATTATTCAATTGAATTTTGGTGTCGCCAATTTTGTGATTCGACAATTCCAAATGTCTTGGAGGGAACTAAGTGCAAAAAGTAAAAAACTTTACTCGTAACTCCAAATTGAAATCCGCTTGAACGTGGTGCTTCCCTATACACCCCCATTTTATTTTCCA
>JAULKJ010322727.1:0-19132 GCA_032355405.1 Rubia balearica
GAGATAGCGAAAAATACGAGTAAATGCGGCAAAGTGATCATCCCTAGGATCTTGAAGGTATTAGCTGACTTAATTTACCAGAAGAGCAAGATCCAGGCGAGTGATGGTGAGATACTGTACAACACCAGTCAATGAGCGATGAAGAGTGGGATTGGAAACCTTCCCACTTGTACTAGTGTGAAGTTAAGACTGTGGAAAAAATGTCGTAGAGACAGCGGAAGCTTCAGCGATCCCCCCTTTACGAATAATATCACTAGCATACTTGGCCTGCCCCAAGCACAAACCCGAGGAAGTAGAATCTACTTCTAAACCGAGAAAGTAATGTAAAGATCCAAAATCCTTAGTGGAGAACTCCTTAACAGTTCAAATAATGAACCGTAGAACGGTCGAGGAGTCATTTCTTGTAAGGATAATATTGTCTGCACAAACCAAGAGATAAAGAATAATAGTACCTCGAGAAAAAACAAACAAGGATGTGTTTTTCGAGCTGCAAAGGAAGCCAAGTTGGCGTAAATAAGTGTTGAATCGTTGAAACCAAGAAAGAGGGGTCTGTTTATAAATAGCTTATTGCGGGAAATATACATAGTCAGGAAGGGCATCATCCTTATGACCAAACGGTTGGACCATGTAGACCGGAGCATCAGGCACACCATTGAGGAAAGAATTCTTGCCATCAAACTGGTGAAGGGGCCACCGACGTATAGTGGCAATAGCAAGGACAATAGGAACAGTGGATGCCTTCATTACAGAGCTAAAGGTGCTATCAAAATTGAACCCTAGAATCTTAGAAAAGCCTTATGCCACAAGTCAAATCTTGTAGCGAGCAATACTACCATTAGGCCAATACTTGAGATAAAAAATTGATTTAAAGCCTACAACATTCACGTATGAAGGAAGAGACACCAAATTCCAAGTATGTTGGTGGTGAAGTGCAACCATTTCCTCATACATGGCTGAAATCAATGGTGATCTTAAAGACCTGCACAATAGTCCCAAGGCTCGGACTGAGAAGCTAGGGCAGCTAGAAAACCAGACACCTTATAATCAGAGAAGGTCTGAGGGCGTCAAGAACCATCCATCATCCTGGTGGTCATCCTGTGCGTACTAGCGGGAGATGTCTTAGGAGTGGCATCGATGACTGGACATGAGATTATAAACCAGTTGTGGTGCGAGCCTGGGGCAAAGGTACAGTGGCTGGAGTCGAGGAGATAGGTGACGGAGAGATAGGTGAAGTCGAATTAGATGAACATATCGAACAAGCTGGTGCGGCGGGAGATTCCACCTTGGAAGATGAATGAATATCCATAGAGGCAGGTGGGTGTGTGGATGTTGACACTAAATTAACGAGATCCAGAAAATTTGAGAAAACCAAAGAGAATGGAGATAGTGTAGTAGAGCCACCGATACAAGGAAAGAAAGTGTCATCAAACCAAGCATATATGGTGAGATAAATTTTTTGAGGCGTAAAATCCAAACATCGATATCCTTTTGTACTGGAAGTTGTACCCAAGAAAAATAGGGGGTAAACTGCGAGGAGTAAGTTTGTGAGCCGCATATGGATGAAGATAAGGATACACACAACAACCAAATGCATAGAAGTTGGTATATATGGGAACCCAACCATTAATATCTTCAAATGGTGATTGCCCGCGAAGAACGTAAGTTGGTAACCAGTTGATGGTACAAGTGGCTACAACAAAAGCATTGGGCTAATGAGATAGAAAGAGAGAGAGAGAGAGAGAGACGTGTAAGTGGTATAATATGAACATACCCATTTCTACAATGTGACCATGCTTACGTTCGACTTGACCATTCTGCTCAGGAGTATATGGGCAAGAAATTTGATGATGAATTTCTTTCGCTTGAAAGTGAGAACGTATGCGACCATTGATGAACTCTTTACGGCCATCACTTTGAAAAACTTTAATGGTCGAAGAGAATTGGTTTTCCATAAAGGTATCAAATTGACGATAAATATCCCAAAATTCATATTTGTGGCTCAATGGGTAAAGCCAAGAAAGTCAGGAATGATCATCAACTAATAGAGCATAGTTGGAAAATCATCAACGGATAAAATAACTGAGGGCCCCATAAATCACAATGAGATATATCAAGCACCATAGCACCACGCTTATGATTTGTATGAAAAGATAAATGTTTCCCTTTAGCCTTTTCACACGCATCACAAAGGGTGGGTTTAGGCAAAACCGATGTAACAAATAAGGATCCAGAAGTATGCAAACCATAAATAACGGAATGCAGAACATGACCAAGTCTAGCATTCCAGGTTTCAAAAGACGAATGCAACTTATTTGATTCCATAATAGACAATAAAAGAAGCACCATAGTCTAAAACATAAAGCTCATTTTCACTATGACCGTGACCTAAAGTTTTTCTAGTGATAATATTCTGAATAATAAATGAGAAATCATTAAAGAAGATAATGAAATTTAAATCACGAGTTAATTTGCTAATTAAAAACATTTTTTAGTGATATTAGTCATAATAAGCACATCATAAAGAGATATAGACTTAAAAATCTGAGAATCACCAATATGAGTAATAGGGAGTTGAGAACCATTACCAATAATGATATGGTCATGACCATTATAGGGTGTCATACAACCAACACCAGTGGTGGACGATACCACGTGTTTTGTGGTACCAAAGTCTACAATCCACTTGGAATCATAGTGCTTAAATCCTTAGATACCACCAAAGTGAGTTATACTGGAAAGTGGTAAAGTAAAAGGAAATTAATGCGCACGGTGCACACATGAGGCAACTGGAGAAAAACTACGCTCACAAGGTGCTGACCACACTTGACCAGGCACGTGAGGTTCACGCGCTGAAAGACCCATCTTCAGTGCACTCGCGCATGAGGCCCTCACACATGCTTCAATTTTCTGACGTGTGAATAACATGCACTTATAAAAAAATCAACAATGATAGATGTTGAACTGAGTACGGCTGGAGGTGGCGCCGGAGATAATGGAAGAGATCGGTCAAAGATACCGGAGACATAGACGATATGTACGCGGTCAAAGTAGAGAATTGTTCGCAGAGAAGTGAGAGATCTGAATGATGGAGAACAAGTTTATGAAGAGAACGCTGGAGAATGGTGGCGATGTTGAAGATGATATTGGAGAGAGGAGCCAAGGAAGGAGATGTCGAGGAAGAGTTTTGCTAGAAAGTGGTGAGAATGATGACGACTGCGAGATGCTGGCGACTTAGGTCATTCCAGAAACCGGAGTGCGACGTCGAAAAGATGAGAGAACCGCCGCTAAGGATGAGGTTGTCGATTGTCGGGAGGACGAGAATGACGCCAGAAAAAGTTGGAAGTTGGACTGCTCGCACAGGGCTGGAAGGCTGAAATTATGCCATAACTATGTTCAGAAAGAAAGCGAAGAAAGAGAGGGAAAAAGAATTAAGGCAAAGATCAGACAGGATCTGATACCATGTATGATTCAGTGGAATATATAGAGTACAAAAAAATCATAAAGAGAATAAGTTATACTCCCTTCGTCCGGAAGGTTATTACTTTCCATTTTCGCATGTCCCGGCCAAAGGTTCACATTTTGACTATTTTCATATTTGAGCTGAAATTTGAGGCTGAAATTTGGCTAGATCTTCTCAATTTCACACCTTTGACTGAAATTTGGCCATATCAGCATGCATAAATGCTCGTGTAAAAATGTGACATGAATTTTTGATTGGAACGGAGGTAGTACAACTCTAACCCCTAATTACTCGATAGAATATTCTAGAATTTCTAGAATTCGATCTTCTCGTCTCATAAATTAATTGTTTAAGATGGTTAAACCCTAGTAAATGGAAAAGGTTAAATAACTCCTCTAGTTTACTTTTTTGTTATCATAGTTTCTTTGTTCCACTCTAAATATAACACTTGTACATTTGATGTATAATACTCTCTGTCCAATTTCAATCGGCACACTTTGACTTTTATCTTGACTCAAAAAATATTTGATCTTTAATATATTTTATTAAGGATAATTAAAACTTGAAAAAAGTTAATATTTTAAAACTATATATCATAACTAATCTAATAAGGTAACACTAAATACTTTTTATACTTTTACAATAATTTAATTTTATGATCAAAGTTAAGAAATTTTGACTGGACATTTAGTTAAATTGCATATAATCCCCCCATTATGAAGGGCTTCATTTTTTAAAAAATGAATAGGACTAATTAAATTGCAGGTTGAAATGGGACAACGAGTGTACATTCAGTTATATGGATGAGCATATTTGATTACTATTCATGTTAGGCACAAGAATAAAACTAGAATAAACAGACACACATGGCTCGTTGTGTGTGTGTGTTACTGTTTTTATATAAAAGAAGAAGATTACCATAAGTAGGGGGTACTTGGTACAGGCTCCCAATACCAAAAAAAAGTACTAGTGACTTGCAATTTTGATGGCTAATTAGCCTCTACGTGAGACTATTTTCCCTGATTCAAGAGTAATAAAAATCACTGCGCCTCTAAAATAAAAATGTGATGCGTTGCGGTGTGTTTTGTTTGAGTGTGCTTCCACGCTCAATCAAATACACTCAGTCAAATACATCTATCCCTCGTGTAGTATTTGGCCAGCAGGATTATCAGCCTCTTTTCTATTTGCAAAAATGCGATCTCTGTTCTGATTTCCATGTCCTTGGAAGCATTTCTTCATCATTCCAGTCACCTTTTGAATCCTTAAGCCCATTTGGTCTCCCTGAATTGCAGTTCTGGATTTGTTATCTAGCTGATTTCTGGACCATTCTTGCCTCCCTTGGATTCTCCTCTGTTGTACTAGGTTCGCCAGTTGATGAGCTGCTCAGTTATGCTTCCTAAAAACGTGTCGTACATTCGTTCTTCCTACCTTAGATCATTGTCTCTTTCGTACCATCATGTCAACCACCTGCAAATGATCGCATTTTACAGTAAGTGATTGCATATTCTTTTCAATACAAACTGTTAGTATACCTGAGATTAGGGCATATATTACAGCTTGTAGTGCGTCCTTTGAATCAGGTATTGTATCAACTCCAATAAAACACAGTGTTCCGCCTCATATAATTCTTGCTTTTAGTATAGCTTGAGGTGAGAATGTTGCAGCTGTGTTTAACTAGAAACTCGGATAAGGGGGTTTTCATTTATATGCTCTTACATTTACAACTACACTTTTCTGTACAGGTATCAGTCCCTTAACAATTATGATGGCAGACCCCTAAGTTGCATATGTTGTATGTACTCCTAATTTGTACTTACCACACAAACACACGCATCCACATATGTATTTGGGATATATACCACTATAACTCTACATATTGAGTAAGTGTCAATATAACGCTCAGATAATTTTTATTACAAAAATAACCCTAACTACTTAATAAAAGTGCTAATATAACCCTCCGGAGTATATTCCAACATTGACTTGCAATTTTCACCCATTGACCGACTGGAAATGACCAAAATGTCCTTTGGACTAAAGTTGATTTTTTTTTTCATTTTACCCCTTTTCTTCTTCTTTTTCATCTTCTTCAAACCTCTCTCTTACCCCAGCCAATGGTCGACACCACAAGCCGCCACCTCCGACCACCACAACCACCACCTCCCAGCCATCACAACCACCACCCCCTAGCAACCACAACAACTAGCTCGGTGACCACCGCCACCTCCACTCCCATGCATCAAACAATCACAAAGCCCCTTTCCCCCTAGGTTAAAAATCAATAATACGCTCTGTCACTGCTCCTAATGAACGGGCCTCGACGCTCCGCCACCATCCAACCACACCTCCGTCGCCTTTCGCTTCTCCACCACCCAGCTTCACCTCCGTCGGAGAAGTGAAAAAAGAAGAAAAGAAGAATAGGCGTGGGAAGAAAAGAAGAAAGGAAGAAGAGGAGAAGAAGAAAAAAAATAGGGTTTTGGGGGTTTGAATGTAATTTCATTATTTTTAATATTTTAAATCTGTCGAAATGGGTACGTTTGCACTTACACTTATTATCTAGGGTTATATTTGCACTTACAATTATCAAAAGGTTATATTGACACTTAGGTGAATTAGGTAGGGCTATAAAATCAGTTTTCTCTATATATTTTTATAAATTCATTACCCTATGTTTTGGCTGAAAGTGTCAATATAACCTTGTAAAATTTAAAAGTGCAAATCTAACACTATGTTTTGGTCTAAAGTGCCAATATAACCTTGTAAAATTTGAAAGTGCAAATCTAACCCTATGTTTTGATCAAAAGTGTCAGTCTAACCCTGACAACCAAATTCTGGTCGGAATCCTCTAAAATGACCATTACAAACGGGAAAAGGACCTTTAAAGTGACCCTTTGGAAAAAAATTAAAACAGGAAAAAAGGATTACCCTTCCCAAAAAGTGGTCAAACCAATTTGTAGCTGAAATTATTTAAAATGACCATTATAACCTTTTTAATCCTTTAAGCGTATAACAATTAAAGGGGGTTGAAAATGGCCCGAATTTAGTTTCAAATTCGGAACCTATTTATGAGGTTCTGAAAAAAAAAATACATGAGATTCACACTCAAGTCGTCAACAGAGCAACAACACTTACCAACTTTAGAAATTAACATAGAATACAAGATCTTAAAATCCTCAAATCATCCAAAAATTTAAAATATCAAATCATACCCAACCTTAAACATATCAAGCCCTCACCCTTCTCAAGCGGAGGCTATGACGGCGAAAGGCTAGATCCGGCGAGGCGAGAGAAGCTCAACAAAAGTCTATATGTGGCGGCGACGAAAGGATAGATGTGGCTGGGGAGACGTGACAACAGGGAGGCAGCCCAGCGGTGTGAGAGTAGGGAGGTGAAACGGCGGAGCGAGAGCAGGGAGTCTGAAAGGTTTAAGGTTGATGGTGGAAACGAAGTGATGGTGGAGGGAGGTTTTAAGAAAAGGGGAGAAAGGCTAAGGGGAGGTGTTGGTCCTAAAAAAACTAATGGGGGAGAAAACCTAAAAGACTGGATTTTTATTTAGAGAAAATTGCGTTTTTAACCCATTGTTTTGGTTGAAAGTGCCAGTATAACCTTGTAAAATCTGAAAGTGCTAATCCAACCCTATGTTTTCGTCAAAAGTGCTAGTCTAACCCTAGTAACCAAATTGTTGCCTGAAATCTTTAAAATGACCATTATACCCCTTTGATAAAAACAAAAAAAAATTGAAAATAGATACTACTCTTTCTAAAAAGTGCTCAAATCAAATTGTGGATGGAATTATTTAAAATGATCATTATACCCATTTTTAATCTTTTAATATTATAACAATTAAAAGGGGTTAAAAAGGCATGAATTTAGTTCCCAATTCCAAACCTATTTCTGAGATTCTAAAAGAAAAGCAAAAAATTCAGGAGATTCACACTTAAATCATCAACAAAGCAATAACACTTTCCAATTTGATAAATTAACATAGAAATCTAGAAATTAAAATCCTCAAATCATCCATAATTAAAAACATCAAACCCGATCTTAAACAAAATAAACCCTCAACCTTCTTCGACGGAGGCTACGATGGCGGAAGGCTACATCTGGCAGGGAAACAACAGTGCAACAAAAGTCTAGATATGGCGGCAACGGAAGGCAATATTTGGAGGGGCTAGTACAGCGCTGCAAAAGTATAGATGTGGCGGCGGCGGAAGGCTAGATCTCGCGAGGAAAGAGTAACGTTTAAAATGTATAGATTTGGCGGCGGTGGAAGGCTATATCTGGTGGGGGGACATGACATCAGGGAGGTGGCATGACGGTGCGAGAACAGGGAGGCGACGCGAAGGTGCGAGAGCAGGGAGGTTGAAAGGGTGGAGATTAATAGTGGAAACAAAGTGAGGGTGGAGGGAGGTGTTGAGAAAGGGGGAGAAAACCTAAGGGGGAGACGTTGGTCCTAAAAGAAAACTAAGTGGGTGAAAACCTAAAAAACTTGATTTTTATTTAGAGAAAATGTCAATATACCTTGGAAAATGTGAAAGTGAAAATATAACCCTATATTTTGATCAAAAGTGACAATCTAATCATGACAACCAAATTGTGACCGCAATTCTTTAAAATGACCACTATACCAATGTGGAAAAAAATCAAAAAAAGGGAAAATGACATTACCCTTCCTAAAAAGTGCTACCCCCCAAACTCTGTTTCCGGTCACCACCGTTCCGCTGCCAGTTGATGCTGGTGTCCAGGTTAGATCATCACTTTTATTAAAATTACATGATTAAATCAACACTTTAGTAAAAAAAATATATATAGGGTTAAATCAGCACTTATGTAGAAAAAGATAGGGTCTATTTAGCGTTATTTATAAAGACGTCTTTTTGAGGAGAACACACTCTTTATAAATAAACATTCATTACAATCTCGGAATCGAATTGGTTCGGTTGGAACAAGATGACGATAAAGAATCCATTTCCGAAAGTAAGGAGCGGAAGTGTGGCATCAAAATTGGTGACACTCTTTGGGAATGATACGTTCCATTTTCCTTATCTTAGTCGTACATTTCTATTTTAAAACCATTTTCCCCATCTACTATCAATTACAAATAGAGAAGATATAAATTTTCCATTCTTGTACAAGATCTAGAACACACGGAATCATTTTACAAGAAGAAACATTTAAGTGGGAAAAAAGTAATGAATCCATCCAGTTCGAATGTTATGTTTATTGTTGTTTAGTACCGAATTTTATGACTGTTGATCTGACCCTATCTTTTTTATATAAGTGCTGATTTACCTATGTATTTTTTACTAAAGTGATGATCTAACAATGTCTTTCTAATAAAAGTGCTAATCTAAACCGGCAACCAACGGCTGGTTTGAAGATGATGATGAAGAAGTGTAGGGGTATAATGGTCATCAAATTTTTATTTTTAAACCAAGGGGTATTTTTGTCTTTTTAGATTAGGTCAACGCCTGAATTCCTTTAATCAATGCTGGAATAGTTCAATTTAGGTACATCTGAACAATTGGTCAAAATCTTAGGGTTAGTTTAGCACTTTCAGATTTTACATGGTTATATTTGCATTTTTTGAAATTTAATATGATTATTTATGCACTTTACCCTTTTAATTATATAATGGGTCAGAAGGCCCAACAAAGGCAGTCCATTATAGACAGTTTTACAATAGAACCGCCTTTAAACGATTTAGAACCGTTTCTAAAGTGAAAGAGTATTTTGAGATGATATATAGTTTTGAATTCGAAACTGAATTTGGACCCTAATTAAAGGTGGTTACTCAAGGAACCGCACCTTTAATTATCGCCTTTAATAGAGGGGTTCCACTAAAATCAGGATAGTATTACTTTAGTTTTATTGTAATTGATGTTTGGAAAATTACCCTTAAATTAATTGATATTTTATTTCAAAACAAAAATGATGAGTTTTTGGGTCAGTGATAATTTTATAAATGAAAATCATCGTGATTTAAACCACACACTCAATAATAATCTGTACAATTGATTTAACATTTAACATTAATAAATTTTATAATTTGGTAGCCAAGTTGTGTTCCAATATCATAAATCATCTCAGTGTTTTTTTTAATTATGGGTTCATCTCTGAAAAGACGGTTATTCCAAATTATAAAAAGACTAAAGTTTAAATTTTAAATTAGAAGAAATCAACATAAAATTTTAGAATTGCATTAATTGAATCATAAGCTTATAACTACTGTACGTTTCATAATAAATTTTTAATATTACAACTAAAACATTTTATCTTTTATAATTCTAATTCAACCCCATTTTTCTATATACCTAAAGAAAGACGATTTTTTCCAAGATTTTACCTTTAAATATATGTTTGAAATAATTATTTTAAAAATAAATTGCATGTTTATGAATGGTAATTTTTTTTAGGTAGTGAATTTATCAACCAAATTAATGGTAGCTTTGATTATTCTCTTTAGATGATTTAATCAGCCGATTAACTTTCTTTTATACTGATTATTTAATTTTGTAAATTTTGTTTGATAGTTGTTAGTTATAATATATAATATCAAATATTAGAAAGTTAAAAACCAACTTATAAACTTGCACACATTAGCTTTTCTAGTTTGATGAAAAATAGAATTTTAGCTAGCTAAAAAAATCAGTTGTGAGACCCTATATTACCTGGTTAATTTTTAGGGAATGAAACTTTTCCTACTCATTTTTTATTCATACATTAAAAATTATAAATTAATTAAGTATGTAATAAGACGTATTTGAATGTGAAAATAATAAAAATATTATATAAATTATATAATATCTAAGTTAAAAATTATAGTATTTAAATTTTTTAAAATAAAAATAATTAAGTTGATTATTTCATACTTTAAAAAATATATGATTTTTTGGAATATATTTTCATTTTATTTATTTAATCAAAATATTAAAAAATCTAAGTTAAAAATTCAAAAACAAATTCAAAAGAGAATCTGATTATCAAACACAGTACATCAGATGGATCTGAGATATGGGCAAATGGAAGCTGGTTTCTGCAATCCTAGAAAGACGTGTATAAGTTAGAGGACGAAGAGATGATCACAGAGGGAGGGCTGGAGATAGCTTGTCTCAGCATTTGGAGCAGTTGAAGTCTTTTATCTTCTTACTAATTACAAATATTTGATTTTAAAAAAATCTAGTTGCAAATATAAACTTCATATGTAGCTGCCTAACAATAGTGATCAATTCATAAAAAAAGAATCGCAATCAATTCATTAATTTAAGCTGCATGATTATGGGCGTATTTGACAAGACTTATAAGTACTTTACTTATAAGTGAAACATTTTTTTGTGTGTTTGGTATACTACTAAAAACGCGCTTATTCAACCAGCAGAAGCTATTTCTGAGGGAAAAACAGAAGCTGCTCCCCCAGCTTTCAAAATAATCCAAAATAAGTCAGTTTTCTTCATAAGCACAGATATTAGTTGACTTTTGTTTTAAGTTCAAAACGAACAATATTTCAATAATGTGAATGAAAGTGTGGTTTGTAGTCCCAAATTTGATCTTCTCTTAAACAAGAACTCATCACTCGACACTGGACACTGGACATAATATTGGACTGATATCAGTTCACGATCATCCATGATTCTGATACCACTTCTTGAGTTTGAAATCCCTTCATATTTCACACTATATATGCTATTAATTTTCTTTTTATTCAAACTCTTATAAATACTAAAGATCCCATTATACTAATTCGAACAAAAAAATACTTGATATTTAAAACATCCTTTTGACATATCTTTAACATTAGACTAGATTTGCTTTCCAACAGAAAGATTAGAATCAATTGCTAGATCTTCAAAGACTAGTCCTTTGAGTATAATTGATGATCCCCACGGGGGTGAAGCTGATATGGAAATGGTAAGCTCCCACGTGAAGACTACTAGTTGCACACCTGGGGGGCTCACACCCCCTCATGCCACCTTAACTCATGCACTTGTACTCATGCTCATTCTCTATGCATCCTTCAAATATCCTACTCTCTGAGTTTGGTTCGAGTCTGCACACTTATAATTTCACAGTTAAAATTGTCGAATAATAGTACTATCGTATGAGATATTATTAGATTCGTCGTAACATGTAGTTTCTAAATCATAACTTTTTGTGTGTCTTAATTATATGTAGTTGCATATATTACAGTCAAATCTGTTTTTTGGATACCCTTAAAAATTATGTGCAAATTACGCTAGAATAGATGGAGTACTTCTGATTTTTCAAATATAATTTATTTTCTAAGTAAATAAAATGAGTGTACAAATTTGAATTAAAATTGAAAAATATAGATGAAACTTTTTTAAAAAAAATTTACCAAAAAATAAGAAGAATGTCATTATTAAAATTCATCCCAACTAGAAAATAGTGACAATATTAAAAAAACAATATAAAAGTCCAACTTCAATGTTCAAAGAAAAACGCATCGATCGCACTCTCTAGGCTTTGTATGGAGATTGCGAATGTTGTTTTTGGTCCATACAAGACTAGTGCAACTATCCATACAAAAACCATAATACCAAAATCTTCTTTGTTCTTGTGATTTGTAGCATTGCTTAAGAAAGAAATGCACTGTATGACCTTGGTCCATGAAAAATCATTCATATATGTGGCTCAAAATCATCTTCGTTTGACTTAAAAGTCTTAGTTAATTGATGTTTCTTTCCTGTCACTGTATTTTTTAACTTATACAGTACATTTGTTAAATTACATAATAACTTTAAGCATTCTAAATTGTATTTTTCATATTATATATTTTTATATTTTTACATTTAAATTTACATTATAACTTATTTTAAGGTATTTAAATATTTTTAAATTATAAGTTTTAAGATAAAAAGTCACAAAGATCGTTCATAAAATAAGTTTATGAACAAACCATTTTCCTAAGACTTTATCTAGTTAATTAATTATTAAGAACATTTATTTTATGAACAAACCATTTTCCTGATATTTTATCTAGTTAATTAATTATTAAGAACATATCAATATCCATATAGAGTTACAATGCCCTTTTCATAAAAAAATAATTAACAACTAATTAAATAGGGTGTTAGGTGCATGTGGATACAAGGAAGGTAGAAGTGGATCTCGTATTTTGATGCAAAGGGGTTGAGAAGGTAGTCGTTGTTTCTTCTTCCTTGGTAGAATGGGGGTGCATTACCTTTCCAATGGCTTCAGAATGGGAGTCAGAGACACAGGGAGTGCAGTAACATTCATCCACCCTATACTTTTTAAACCGACTTGCTGTATTTTATTGCAAGCAGTATGCATTTTAATTGTATATAAAAAATATGTTTTTATTTAGAAAATTGCACTGCTGAAAAATATCCCTTAGGTTTCGGTAATTCACCACAAAGGCTGATAATTAGCCTCCAGAGATACCGGTGCCGGAGTGACCGATTGCAAATATATATAATATTGAGTATCAGTAAGGCATACCGGTGCTAAATATAATGAGCACCCATATATGTAGGTACCGGTGCTAGTCCGATTCATTACCGGTGTTCCAAAAGCTATGCATAATTAAATGTTTTGGGCACCGGTTTGTTGAAATACACACCGGTTCTCATTTTAGTCAGCACCGGATGTTATTTTAGTACCAGTGCCTATTTTATTTTAGAATCAGCTTGTATTTTAGAACCGTCATAGCAATTGTTAGAACTGGAATGTGTTTGTTTTTTAGCACCTGTTTCACTAGTGTAAGGGTGGGGGATTAAAGGCGGTCATATCGGACTATTAAAGGTACTTTCAATGTGTCTTCTCTGCCTTTGCCTTCCATTTTCCATCAAAATAAAGCGGATGCAAAAACCGCCTTTAAAACTGCCAACAAAGGCGGTTAAAATCCACCTTTAAAAATTCACTATAACTGCCTTTAAATGTTTCCGATCTAGAAAACTTTCAGCATTCCTCGAACCCTAATTGCTGTATGGAAATCATAAAATTTCGAACTCGGAAACTATCATATAAGTTCTTCAATAATTCCTTCATTTTTTTTTGAGCACGAGTCCACTTTCCATTCCTATTTTGTCAAACGATTGCTTCAATATAGCATGAATAAGAATTATTTAGGAGTTCGGAATTTATTTTGTATCTTATGTTTTCGAACTCGGGAATTGTAATCGTGCCTGTGTGAAATAGAATGAAAAGTTTCCGACTTTGGAAACATGTTCTGTTCTTTTGGTCAATACATATTTCTATTTCATTTCTCCTGCGCAAAAAAAAAAACCTCAAACCACAACAACAAATCTAAAAAATACATTATTGTGTCTTGCATGTTCACAAAAATCTATAGATAACGTTAACAAAGCAATAATCTATAGATAGGAATAGGAAACACTAAAAATATATTCCAATAGTTCTAAACTTTATTATTTTTCTAAATTTATTACTTTAGCAATATCTGGATTTCCTAGAGTTGCTGACCGATTGAGTATTAGATGCCTAGCCAGAGAATTTCTTGCAGTGTTGATATCATCTTGGGAGTAGGGCTTCGATGCCTTCAAGAAAATATGTCAATAACTACTTATTAGCAAATATAAGAAAGCTTAATTGCATTGGTTGCTAGAAACAATTGTACATGTACCTTGTCAATTTGAAGTAAGTCATCTTTGACTTCTTGAATGCACTCATCCGCGTATAACATGACGTAATATCCGCACTCCCAAGTTTGTGCCTGTTTCTTGTACTGATTGAAATTAACATGAAATCGATAATTAAAATATTATATCAATTAAGTATTGTAAATTGAAAAAAATAATGTCATAGTCCACCTTGATTTCCACCTCCTCCAAATTAATTTTATTTCGGTTGCTATTGTCCCTCATCGCCAATTCCAAAATCTTAACAAATGCGTCTGATGGTTAGAAGTGCAGGGGATCCATCCAATACACGCTGTTATCAGCGGGGACAATCAAAATCAATCTCCAATGGTCCATGTATAAGAAAATATAAATTATCTAAAAAATTGGAGGTTTGTTTCCGGTAAGGAAATCAAACAAACTTAGTATAACCTTTTTTTATGTATGGTGCAATGAAAAGTTTTTTATCCTTTCACCCTAGACTCTTACGAATTCAGTTGATCCCCTTTTGTTTAGTACAACAAATTTCTTGAATCAACACTGGACACATGTACCCAATCCATCCTTTCTTTTTATTATGGGTAACATGTATGTACCTACAAAATGCATTTTTAATGTAGTTTTGAAGTAAATGTAATAGTGAATTTAAATAAAAATTGTAGAAATAACTCACAAAGTGTAGTTGGACATGATCGTTCGATTGACTTGCTCACATCTCCATAGATCTTCAAAATCACTCCAAAATGTTATGATCTCCCATTTGCATCCGAACACACAATCATTTCCCAAGAATGAGTATGTTGAGTTTCAATCATGCGGTTGAAACCAATTGTATAGGAAACGTACGAAGTGCGGTGAGTCTCTAGGGACTTTTGCTCTTGAAAATGAAGGCCTAACCTTCATGGGTGTTGTCAGGCCCAATTTAGGCTTTGGTTTGACGGGTCTTGGTGCTGTTTTCATCAATTTAGGTGATGCGAGTCGTGTTTTCTTCAAATGTTTATCCATTACATGATCGGCATAAATAAGTCTGCGAGGCCAAAGTAGAAACATTCCCCTTGAGGGACCAACCTTCTTGTATTCTTATTTTGCGACTAGCAAATGGGTGCCCAAAACCAACGGATCCTCCAACTAAACCCTAGAAATACCCTCAACAATAGGCAGAAGTGATGATGTTTTATCATCTAATGTAGAACTCCATTGGCTACGTGGAGTGGTTTACCACCTATGCCTTGGTCAACATATAGCTCACACGAAAGTGATTTTCTATATTCTCACCAAACTATATATTAATGTACAAATTTATTATATTGCTGGAAAAAATTTAATTTTTTAAAAATATATAAGGCATTGTCTACATTCTCTGGTTTTGAACAATTGCCGCACAATTCTTGTAACTGGATTCTTTTGAACAATAACCTCTCAATTCACCTCAATATTCCTGGGGGAATGATGCGATCCCCTAGATGGCGGGGTCCAATTGGGCATCAAATCATCTAAATTGTCTGGAAGAACAAGCACAGTGTGTTGGATCAACCTACGAATGAGGATGTCTTGTTGCTCAATTTGTTTGTTTTGAATAAGATTTTTTTTGTAGGACGTGGACTCTAGAAGGTTCAACACCATCGTAGGACCTCACAATGTTGAACGCCTCATGTTGGGTTGTGATGATCCCACACCCCTAGCACGCCCCCTGTGGTTAGATTTCTCGGCTGCTTCATAAAGGATGTCGTGCTTATCAATTGGAACGAACTGCCCTTGGGATTGATAATTCTTAATTTTTTCCTACATATAATAGAAGGTAAATTAGAATACATGTTTAATAAAAAAAATTTAGAAAATAAAATATATTCTCTAAAAAATTTGCTTACAATTCTTTCCGCAATCCTTTTTTTTGGTCTTTCTCATACGTCCAAATTGTACTTCATCTTTCACATAAAACGTCCTTATTTTGTCAACCTTTGAGGTATGTGTCTTTCAATGTCATTCGAATTGACTGGTAGCACAAAAGTCTTTGCCTCATCTTCGGTCATCCCACCCTCTATTGCAGTTTGCACATCTTCTTCAAAATGTTGTTTCACTAGGTCGATTGTCGTCAAAGCATAATTCTCACGGCTCAATCGGTGAGGAATTTTATTCTTTGCAGCAATATTTTTTTTATCTTCCCTCGTACCCTAAGTTATACTTATGCAATCTCTATAGACATGTTAATATAAACTCATTAATAATATGAAACTGTTATTACTAAAATTATCCTTATTCTCCAATGTGCTCCTATTGTGGATCTCCCAACTGTATGGTTGAATGTGAGTGTAAGTTAGCCACAGACGATCACCCCTCTTATCACTAAAAATGTAGTCCCTTGACAAAGTGTAAATATTTTTGGAAAGGATATGAATTTTTACGCTGATGTTTGTTATGTTCCACGTAAAATCAGCTGAGGGTTCTTTCTTCCTCTCCTCCCTCTTATATTTACATGCTAGCATGGGGATATTTTATTTTCAAATATTAATAACATAACTTTGAAAGAAAAAATAAATTTTAAATGAATGGATAAAATTACCTGAAAATCATTTGTCTTACGATGAAATCGCCAAATTTTATACCATCGGTCAACGTGTCTAGGTGAAAACATCGTTCGTACTAGGACAAATGATGATGAGAAACCAATGTTTCCTGCGATAATAAAATCCAAATTAATATGTTGGGAATATGTTTATTAAACGAATAGCAATGGTAAAAGAAGAAGAAAATATGTTTGAGGTAGGGTACCAAATACTTGTCAGCTTCACATGCAACGATCGTCTCCCAAATTAGGGTAACCCGGTTAGTGATATCACTCTCCTCCATACTGGTGCCTAGCCTTCCTATGTTCGAGACACAAAATTGGATTCGACCCATGCTGTTGTCCTTCGCTTTACTCTATAGGTTCCTATCGGAGTACAAGTCAATTTTGTTCTTCAAATATGTGTAAAATCATAATTTGAAATCTTAAAATTACCCCATCTACAAATCCATCCGAGCCTTCGAGATCCATGTCATGCTATAACAATTCCCAAGCTTGCTTCCGAACTCCAACATTTGCTCGATATCTAGGGCACATTTGACAAGTCTGCCAAATGTGAAATTCAAAAAATGGGTGAAATACGCAACCTTTCCCTTAGCATTCATGTCCTTAGCCTCCTCACTGTAGTATTTGATGAACTCCTTCATCATTGGATACTCCGTCAATTTGCGCATGTTTACACTCTGCTTGTGCAAAGTGTAAATAGAAGGCATTAATTATACGAAAATTTAGAAATAAAATAGTAATGAGGTATAAATGTAGTGCCAGTTTCAGAGGCTTAAATTCTTTGTCCGACGTTTGCTTCCCCAGCCTATAACTGGTCATAGAACTGGATGGTTTTGTCAATGATGTATTGGTAGGCTATAACACTTGAAAGAAAAACAATGTTATATTGCAATAAGGAATTGAACACTTAGTATATATATATATATATATATCCAGTAAATGAGTTATATAAATTGTTTTAGTGGAATTACCTCATCGTCACTGAGATCAAAGAATTACAGGTCCTCGTCCGTGGAATCCTTTAAAGGAACGTCCTTCTCCTCTTCATTTGGGGGGCTTTCATTTTGGTCGACCAAAACTACCAACCAATCAACCACCGACCTGATGATATGTTTATGTGTCAACGGAAATATGCTTTTGGATAATTTACCAGAGACTAGGTTATTGGCATAAAACACCACTGATTTTCCCATGGAACAGTAGCATAATTTGACGCGAGTTGATGGTCCTCTCTTTGATGATTTTGCGCAAGCTTGGTTGGCAAACTCATTTATCTCACCATCACTCATCCAGGGCTTAGCTACTCGGTTTATACCTTGGCCCAGTTTATGGAGAAACTGCATTAGGCACATTGGCATGCCGCACTGCTGGTTTTCACTATCTTAAGCATCATCCTGGTCAGAGTTTGTTTATGTCGGCTAAGAGTTTGCCTCAGCTTACTGCATTTTGGGATTCTGATTGGGCAGTTTTTCCAATCACTTGGCGATCTTTGAATGGTTATTTTGTGATGATTAGTGAATCTCCAGTTTCTTGGAATACGAAGAAGCAACCGACCATTTCTCGTTTTTCGGCTGAAGCAGAGTACCGAACTATGGCAGTTGCTTGTTGTGAGATGTTGTAGCTTAAATATTTTATTTCATCGTTGGGAGTTGGCCATCCTATTCCTATGCGTTAATAATGTGATAGCTAAGCAGGTCTTCATATTGCAGCCAATTCTGCATTTCATAAGAGAACCAAGCATATCATTTTGTTCATGATATGATCTAGTATGGTGACTTTGTTACTTATCATATTCATAATTGCAGTCAACCAGTTGATTTTTTTACTAAGGAACATGCAACAAGATATAACTAACAAATCTGCACACTTTCACTTTATTAGAAAAATTCAACATGTAACAAGACATAAGTCCATAAAAAGCTTAAAATATTACAATTAGACCAAACTCTTCCCTTTTCCTAGATGCTCTCTTCATCGATCCCTAAATTTTCCAGTCTTCCTCTGCCTTTCATAAATCCTTCCTCCACCTTCCTTCCACCGCCTACTTTCTCCCCCACCTTCCTTCCACCTCCGCCTCCCTCTTCCACCTTCCTTCCCCCGCCTTACTTTCTCCACCCTCTCTCTGCCTTCTGTTTCCTCAGCCTCCTTCTTCCAAATCCACTGCCTTTTTAACCCTAAGCATATCTCAGTCTCCCTAATTTCTGCGCCTATTTACACGACACAACCGTTTCCTTCCGTGCTAAGCATCACCGGGCTGAGATTCGTCACCGTTTATAGGCCCCAAAGAAGGCTGACATGGCATATTTCTCCTTCACGAAATTCATTCTTCAAGGAAAATCGATTTCAATTTACTAGGGCAAGAATCGGGTTGACTTGGCCCATGATTTCACCACCATTGACGACATAGTCAAATGTTAGGTATTGCTTCACCGCATACTGTAAAGAAGAGTATCTGGTCTAGTGGGAAGAAACGGGGCGCTGCCC
>JAULKJ010322728.1:0-10400 GCA_032355405.1 Rubia balearica
TCCTCAGGATCACACCCTTGAAAGCCTCCTCAGGATCACACCCTTTCATAGGCTTTCAAGGGGTTTGATCCTTTCAGGAACACCTTCTTGCCTACTCTTCCTATCAAACAGCCCGACAACAGGTATTATGCATACATAAATCTATGATTACTTAAGCGTAGTACCTTCTCAGGTTTTCTATATACGAGGTCCTGGGAATTGGCCTTCTGTCCATTGTCTCCATTTTGTATGCTCATTTCCCCAGCACCTCAGTCACCTTGTATGGGCCCTCCATTATGCTTCCAACTTCTTTGGCCCTAGGCTCAGCTTGCTTCATTCTTTCTCAGGGCTAAGCCCCCCACTTTCAAGGATCTTTCCTGCACCTTGCAATTATAATGTTGTTCCATCCAATACTTGTACGATGCTTCTTTCAGTGCCAGTTTCTCCCTAAGGTCATCCAGCCCATCTAAGTTTCCCTGACTGCTTCTTCATTCTCTACCTGACTCATTGGTTCAGCTACTCTCCTGCTGGGCACTGCTATTTAAGCCTGCACGCCACGACCTGAAAGGTTCATTGGCAAATTGCTTTCCGTTTTATCTCATTATCACTTGTGAGATGCCGAATCTGCATACTATGTTCTTCCAAGCAAATGTTGTGACTCTTTTACCTGTTATGATTGCTACAACCTATACTACCACCCATTTTGTGAAATAGTCTATCATTACCAATAGCAACCTCTTTCTTCCCATTGCCTCCGGGAATGTCAATCCCCAGGCTAGGGTGAACTTATGTTGGTCATTCGCACTGCCGGGAGCTCGTGCACCTTTGCGTGCTCTTGACACCTGTGACATTCTTTAGCCATTTTTCCTAATTGGCACTCATGGTTGGCCAGTAGTACCCTGCCCTTACTACTCGTAGCGCGATTGTCCTTGCTTCTTGATGACTGCCACAACTTCTTTCATGCATCTCCCTGAGGATTGTGTCTGCCAGCTCGGGTCGTGCGCATCTGGGCCATGGTTCAGTGTAACCTCTCTTATAGAACAGTAGCTCCTTATATCACACTGTAAAGCTTTTCTTTTCATCGTCCTTGCCTCCTTGTCATTTACCGGAAGTCCCTCGTGTTCCAGGTAATTGTAAATGGGTGTCAACCAGTCGGACGTTGACTCCTGTATTGCCCCTACTTGTCTTGTGTCGGGTGACCTGTATGCCAGCTCCTCTACTAGTACAATTTTAGTTATTTGTGCATGAGTTGAGGAAGCTAGCTTGCTCATTGCGCCCGCACTTGTTTTTTGTGACCTCAGGATCCCGGTGATGTCAAACTCTTCAAACTCAGCATACTACCTATTATATTAGTTATCTACCATCATCTATTCTCCGTAGGCCTCCAACTTCTTTGCTTCTGGCTTCTTGGCTATCTCCATGTTTACGATTAGTGCCTCATATTCTGCTTCATTGTTGGAGGATGAGAATTTGAAGCGTAGGCTTAGGTTGATTCCACGCCTTCCAGGTCTAATATTACTAGGCCCGCGCCTGCTCCCTTCGATCCGAAGGCTTCGTTTACATACAAGTCCCAAACGTCTGTGCCTGCCCGTTCGTATTGATTTGTAGAACGGGAATCTCCTTCCACCGCTTTCATGTTTTTCTCATGGGTATCTCTGCTAGGAAGTCTGCCATTATTTGCCCCTTTATCACCTTTCTCATTTCTCGGAGTATATTCTATGGCATGCTCTCCCAGCTTGATTGCCCACTTCATCAATCTCCCCGAGCTTTCTGGTTTGGTCAGTATTTCTTTGAGTGGTAAATTTGTCAAAACCATATGCTCTTGGAAATACTACCCTAACCTTCTTGCTGCGTGGACCAGAGCTTAGGCCAGGTTCTCCTGATTTGTGTACCTCTGCTCTGGACCTTGTAGGGATCGACTTACAAAGTGCACTAGTCGCTGGAATTTGTTCTCTTCCTTAACCAGTGCACCGCTGACTGCTTCATCACTTATTGCCACATACAAATATAGAGTTTCTCCCTTCCTTGGACTAGTCAAGGTCGGAAGGTTCTTCAGGTAGGTCTTCAGCTCCTCAAATGCTTTCTCTTGCAGTTCTCCCCACTGCACCATTCCTTTCTTGTCAACACATCCCTTCAATGTTGTGAAGAATGGAAGCGCTCTTTCAGCTACTTGTGACATGAAACGATTCATAGCTGCAAGCTCCCATTCAGGCTCTGCACCTCCTTCACCATGTTTGGCGATTTCATTTCCAAGATCGCCTTTATCTTCTTGGGTTTGCTTACAGACCCTTGTTGACACCATGTGTAATAGGAACTTCCCTGGCCCCACTTCGAACTGGCGCTTGGCTAGGTTCAGCTTCATTTGATCTCCCTGAAATACATCATAGTGTCCATTAATTACATCAAAGTCTCCTTGACATCTTCCATTAAAGTCTCATATTGGCTGCTCTTTATCACCATGTCATCCACATACACCTCTAGGTTTCTTTCAATATATGTTTGAAAGATTTTTTCCACCACCCTTTGATATATTGCTCCGGCGTTCCTCAAGCTGAAAGGCATCACCCGAAAGTCGAAAACCCTTTTCTCCATAATAAAAGCAATATTTTCTACATAAATTTCTAGCATGGGGATCTGCTGATACCTTATGTATGCGTCGATGAAACATTTAATTAGGTAGTTAGTAAGGGCGTCTACCTTCTGGTCAATGACAGGAACCGGGTAGCGGTCCTTAGGACAGGCCTTGTTCAGGTTCGTATAGTCTATGCATATCCTCCAGCTGCCGTCTGTTTTCTTCACCAGTACTAGGTTAGCCAGCTAGGTTGGATAAAAGATTTCTTTCCAGATCCCCATTGCAACTTGCTGACTCACCTCCTTATTGACTGCTTCATTTCTCTCCCTGTAAAGTATCCTCTGCTTTTACTTCACCGGATTGTAAGAGGGATCCACTTTCAGCTCGTGGCAGCTAAAATCTTTTGGCACCCCTGTCATATCTTCTGATTTCCAGGCGAATGATCGTCCATTCTCCCCCAGGACCTTTACAAGCTCGATTTTTTACTTTAGGCGGGAGAGTGGTTCCTACCCGTACTGACCAACTTCCATTTAATCTTACTCTTTCTACTTCTGTGCCAAGCTTTGTCCGTGATTAACCTAACAGGTCTTGCTTTGTTGAACTGTACCCCGTTGCTCCCACATCCATCTTCTTGTTTCCTCTTGCTAATTGCGGTCCTGTGGTACTTACTCTGTTGGTCTCCTTTTACCGTGGATATTCCTCCCCTAGTCCGGAATTTTAACACAGGTGCAGGGTTGACACTATGCTTTCAAGCAATGCTAACGGCGACCTGCCTAGTATCAGGTTGTATGGGCTGTTTACCTTCACAACTGTAAACTCCATATCCATGGTTTTATTTCTTTCACCTTTTCCCCCATCAGTGGGAGGAGTATGGTGCCTTCCAGCCAAATCATTCTGTCTGCAAAGTTCACCAGCGGGATGCTTGTCCGTTCTAACTTCCTCTTGGTATTCTCATCCAGCTTTAAACAATGTCAGTACATGACTTCTGCAGAGCTTCCACCGTCCATGTATTCGGGATAAATCCTCTTTTCTATCACCCTGACTGTCATCACCACCGTATTTCCACCAACAAGCCTTTTTGGCATCATATCGCTATCGTCAAACGTTGTTGATTTGTTCGCTCCCAAATTCTTTTCCTCTAGCGTTGGCTATGGTGTCTGCCCACAACGTGCCTTCATTGAGACTCAGTCCTTCCTCCTGCCCTTCCGCCTATGATAGAAAATATGTATCGTAGCCGCTCTGCCATCTTCACGAGGAGTATCCTCTCTCTGCCTCTTGCGGTGTTCATCACTTTTCTTAGCCCATGACACCTCTTTTCCTTTATCTCGTCTCCGTTCTCTGTCGAGGCTCCTTGCCCTGCCTTGACTATCTTATTTCTCTGAAATCCTCTGTACTTGTTCTTGGTCTGGTAGGTGGCCTTGTTATGATTCTTCACGTTTTTTTTCAAATGCGCTAGCTCGCCACTCTGCACTACATCCTCAATGTTGTGCTTTAGATGAATGCAATCTTTTGTATCATGGCCATGATCATCATAATACTCACGGAACTGGGACTTATTTCTCTTGTTAGACTCTTTCTTCATCCTGGGTGGTACATCCAATATGCCATTTCCTGTACACAGGGAAAAAAATCCTTTGGCGTTTCGATCAGTGAGGTGAAAATCCTTTTTGGACCTGTTTAACTTGCTTAGCATCTGCTGGATGCCTGCTCTAGAAGTCCCCACTTTCCTCGACTTTCCTTCTGTGCTCTCCCTGTTGGCTTTCCACTGACTGTGGCCGCCTTGTGCTTCCTTCCTCATTTTGTCAGCCAGGTCTACCCTATTGATTTTCCTAACTCTTCTCATTAGTTCATCGATTGTCATCAGCGGGTCCAGGGTGAAGTACCTTAGCAACAACTCATACCTCAAACCATTTATGAATGTGTCAATAAGGAATTGGCTTCTTCTTTCCTCCACCTGGTTTGCCTCGTCATTGAACCTCTCCTTGTACACTGACAATGTCTCTGCTGGCTTCTTCCTGATGGTGAGTAATTCAGATCTTGTCTTCTGGAAAATTTTCCTCTACATGAAATGGGTCAAAAAATTCTCCTCCAGCTAACTAAAGCTGTCGATTGTCGCGTCTTCTAGGTTTTTGAACCATGCCCTGGCCGTAGCTGTCAAGGTGTTTGCATACACCTTGCACCAAATGGCTTGTGGTATCGTAAAAATGGCCATGTTGGTACAAAAAGTGTGCAAGTGTTCCTCTGGGTCGGCCTCACTGTTATACTGCCTAAGGTTCATTGGTATTTTTCAACTTTGGATCCAACGTGAACAGCTGTATCCGCCTGGTGAATGGCGAGCCTCTAGTCTCCCTGCTCAAGCCTTCTTCTCTTTGTTTTGGCAGTGCCTTTTGCCCGACCATTTCCATTCCCTTTTGAAGTGATACATAATCCTCTCTCAACTCGCGGTCTGCCACAGTTTCTCCACCTCCAACTCATTTCTCTCTTCCAGAAGAGGCCGTTCTCTTCTCCCTCATTGTTCTACTCCGAACTGTCTGCGATCCTCTCTCTCTTCTACTAAGTGCTTCAGAGTTATCCTCTTGCTCTGGGAAGAGCTTCGTGGGGTGCAAAGCGTGTTCTCTCCACTGGGGTTGCATGTCCTTCATTTCTTTCAGCCTTCTCATCATTTCTTTCTGGGATGCCACTATCGTTTGAAAGACCTCTGAATTCTTCACAAACTCCTCTGCTGTGAGGATTTGATGTCTCTCCCCCCTTCTGTGTCAGTGTCGGGGCAGGTTCATCCTCATGCGTCACTTCTTCCACTGTCACTTGGGTGTACAGGTTTTTTGGTATTCATGCCTTCATCTTCTTGAAGCTGGGTTGATGCTGAAAGTTGATGCATCCTCACAGATGGCCACAGATGGCGCCAATGTTATTTCCAAATCTTGTAATATGTTTAGCGATGATCCACACTAATCCAATATACACCTGAACCTACAAGACATGCAGGCCTAGGGCCGTGCCTGCTTCGACTCTCCAGTTAGCCATTGTTGCCATGTAGAAGCGTATCTAAGTGAATAGTGAACTCGTTATATGTGGTTTGGTGGCTGATGGGGTTGGAGCTGTCCCATCAGGCTCCTTCAAATGCCTTCCCGTCGTCCTTCATGTGCCTGGGACGAAAGGCCTCTCTTATTTCCTTTCCTATGATTGGGCCGTCAGACCTATGCATTATCAATAGGAGAAATCCAACAATAGCCTCATCAAACTACAGAGCTTATGCAACCCAGTGAAAACGAGATGCTTAGAGGCACGGTCGAGTAGCAAACTGCCATATGGCATGTTGACTTCAATCCGGGAACTTCCTAAGAATTGACAGGTTTAACTAGTGGGAAACTCACCCCACATTTGTGTGAGTCCGTGGTTTTCAAGTTTAAAAATATTAGGTTTAGTTGTTAGGTAGGTGTTGCACGACCCAAACCTTGCACAATTATGTAACAATCACGAAATTAATGAGAATGAAGCCACTGTTTTTTTTAAAAAAAAGATACACATACAGGTTATTTACAGTTTGGTGTGTATTTTCAATGAATTTAGGAAAGGATTTATATATTTTTTTAATGTAACAATTGCATTATTCGCGTAACAATTGCTCAAGAAATAATTGCTCAAGAATGCAGGCCTTGTTCATAAAGAAATAAAATTAATGAATTTCAAAATTCTTACTAGTTAGTAGCTACCAACCTACATTTATTATTTCCGTTGTCTCAAGTAAAATTGTACAAGTCACTATTTATTTAGTCATTTGGTTTTGATAGTAATATATATATATAACAAATATTATAATATAATCTTATTACATTCATAACGCATGTTTTCAAAATATCAACTTTTAGTATTTTAACTTATACGTATTTTAATATATCGGTGGTAAATTGTTTTATACAAAGTCTTATTTTAGATCGATTAACCGTTAGACGGGGTTATTTTTATAATTGATGTAATTAATGAGGTGATTTGATGTTTGTTTTCATCTATTGTAATGAAGTTACTATGCAAAGCCGCGTTATTCTTGCCCCTTTGTTGTTGGGTTGTGTTTTTAGCTTACTGAGCAAACCTGTAGGTGATTTTTCCTACTTGTGTTGCGTCCAACAGTTCAAATGGTGTAGTTAAGTGTTTCTTGTATGGACTGGTAGTGGGCTTGTTTTTAGGAGATAACTGTGTTACGTGGACTTGTCGTTTAGATATATCAGGGTAATTATGTTGGCTTTTTCATTTTTCAAGGCCAGGAAAGTGGATAAGGTGGTTATAGGTTGTCATATAGTCGCGACTTTTTAGATTCAATATCTTAATGTTTTGTGTTTTTGTTGATTTCTATGCTCCTTTCCTCCCTGTGTAAAGTGGCTATAGCAAAGAATATCCTCAGTTTTCTTTTGTATATAACTAGTTTGTTTTTTGGGTTTGGTTTTGTGCTTATATTAGCAGTTGATTTGTAATGTGGATGTGTGAAGGTTATAGCATGCTAATGGCTAACATGGTGTGAGACTTTGGAGGTGTTTGTTTTTTGGATGGGAGACCCTACTGATTTGGTGGTAATTTGTATTGGGTGAGTGATCCACACCCCGCAAGGTTGCTAAGAAATCAACCTTTTTCACAGGAGATTATTTAACCCGCATAGTTCTTCATAAAGATAGAATTTATAGGTTGCTCCAATACTCACTCCCAACTACCAAATAGTAGCAAGTGGAAAGTCCGCAGTCGTCCACAGAGTTGCTAGAATTCAATAGTTAACTACGCAAGACTCACAATCGGACATCATTATGATTATGTGTCTGGAATAGATAGTGGACACTTCCCAATGTCTTTCACACAAAGGTGCCTACGTTCATCCTATCAATGCCACCTCCGTAATTAGGGAAAGTGCATCGTGCGGTCAAACCATTCTACGCTCCTCTTTTCCATAAGGAAATATGTCCTGGGCCTTCACTATGAACGCTTCTCCCTAGGCTGATAGAGGAAAAAGAATCGGAGTCTCAAAATGATTCCAAGGTTGAAAAGAAAATGGTCGCTACACTACAACCCTAGTTGTTACAAATTATCATTCTCTCTCCTATCAGGGAACACTACATCCAGTCTGTTAGGATCAGCTCATCGGAATGGTGCTCACAGACTATATGCATATACTCACATAGCCTACTCATGAAGCGACAAATATTTTAACCGGTACTCTCAATGAGACAAACAAGCTTAGCACGATTCATGTCACATACAATAATGGTGAATCAAATAGAATAATTAATATTTATCATTTCAAGAATGTAAAGAGCAAATCAAGCATGGTATTCATGAACAAATAAGATAGGGCAATCTAAAATCTCACAAAATATCTGCCAAGTCCTGAATACAAATTAGATTCCCAAGTGAATAAACTACTCCCTAATCATTGAATCCAATTTTACCATTGGATTCAATGCCCTTTGGCGCAACAAGGAAATACTCCCTAGCACACGACTCTTGCAAAAATGCATGGGTTGCCAGCTGGGTAAGGTCTCTCGGCTAATCGAGCGTTGCGGGCATGCAATTCCTTGTAGGCCACCGATGGGAAAGGTCTTTTGGCCATTTGAACGGTGCGGTCTTTACAAATCCTTATGGGCCGCGGACTAGAGTTGAGTTCTTCGTCTTCTGATAGTGCGGCAGTACAAAAGGACACAGACAATGCCATTACTCAGCTACACGATCTTCTTGGCTAGAACGGGTCGTGCAGAAGGGCACGAATGTGCCAGTCTTCTAATCTTCTGAGCTTTACTCCTTCTCTTCGGCGCATTACATATACTACCATGATTAAGTGCGCGGCCTTCTATCTATTACCATCCTTGCGAATGACCTTCAAATATCTTCTACCATTCTTGTAAATGACCTTCATTAATCTACTTTTAATTGCTAACCTCAAAAAATAGGATCTGGATGCTCGTATGAACTTAGCATTCATTAGGTCTAAATAATATATAAAATGAAGGATTTAGACAAGAAACCCAACAAAGGATATCTAAACCTGTTATGAATTAACTCAACTAAACCTAGCAATCAACCATACAAAAGCTACTAATAAATGTTCTAAATGCATTGGGAAACACATGCATCTAGGTGCACATCAATTCCCCCACAGTTAAACCTTTACTCGTCCTCGAGTAAACAAGAACAAGCAAAGATCCTAGCGGAACATACCATGCATCAAGTTAGCCAAAACATCCAACATTTATTCCTAGACTACTCTAGTTCCCCCAAAGATGTAAGAATCTCACAACTCTCACTCCCTAAAGAAAATAAGATAACCTATCAAAACTCATAACAAATTGACGTGCCCCCTCCCGAGCATCGTTAAAAACACGAGAGGAGGCTAAAGTATTAAGGGTCAAAGATAGATATTTGTTTGTTTCTCCCGTTCCTACTACTACACTTCCAAAAATGGTAGATAGTGGCAATTACCGAGGTCGTCCATAGATATGTTAGTAATCTAATAATTAACTAAAAAAACCGTGATTGGGTCGTCAATCCGACCACGTGTTAGGAATAAACAGTGTAGTGAAAATGGTCATTGGAGGGGGGGAGTTTATATGAACAACTACTAGCATGCAAAGTATCATAAGAATTAACGATACAAACTAACACTCGTGGAATATTTATGTAACATGATTAATGTAATTTCGATCATTGATTTCATCAAATACAAGAACTAAACCCTAGCACAGTGTTTGTGACACGTGGTGCGGAGAATGGTCAAAACTTTGACCTATCTATCACATCGAGGTGCGCGTATTAAATCTTCCATCAGTCTCACCTCCAAAACTAGGAGAGTGCAACATCGATAATGACTCATTGTGCATGTCTGATTCTCCCTCGTGCGATTAAGTCTCAGGCGAAACACCACGAACGCACTACCCCTAGGCCTACAAAGGCAAAATAAGTAGGCATCTTATTGATGGCTCTAGGATAAAAAAGATAATCCTAGTTTGCTACTTAGTCTATCTTTTCCCGTAACCTTTCAAACTGCATAGTCGGCTTACTAGAGCATGGTCAATCGTGACGATTAACAACGGTAACCTTCGTACACACACCCACACAGTTTCGGACTATCGTCACCCCAAGAGCATCTAGGTTTCCTTCCCCGGGGGGTAGCAATAGTGCTAGACTTAGAAGTGTGCCAACAAAGTGTGAAAATTAGGAAATTCACAAGAATTATAAGAACATGCCAACATAATAATCACAAAAAACATAGAAATGGGTAGATCTAGAAATATCACAAAATGAACGTTAATACATGAGTAAAAATATGTTCTCAAGTAAGATCCCAACTACCTAAGCATTGAACCCAAGTATTTAATTGGATTCAACACTTTTGGGAAAAAGAAAACGATGAAAAGAAAAGAACCAAATGAGAAGGAGGAGTATTTTCTCTCTTTAGCCTACTCTTGAGGTATAAAAATAAGACTAAACTTAAAACCTAGTAGACATAGGTTCATATATATAGTAATAAGGAATTGGGCCTAAAAATAGGCCAAAAAATGACCAAAAATCCTAGCAGCTGCAACTAGAATAGGGGGTGGCTCCTTGCACTGCAGTGTCGGCCGAAGAAGACTTGTATTGGTGCGGTACGTGTTTAATTGGATTCAACACTTTTGGGCAAAAGAAAAATAAAAAGATTAAAAGAAAAGAATCTAGAGAGAAGGAAGAGTACTTTCTCTCTCTAGCCAAATCTTGATATTTACAAATGAGCCTAAACTTAAAACCTAGTATACATAGGTTTATATATATAGTAGTGAGGAATTGGGCCTAAAAATAGGCCTAAAAATGGCATAAAAACCTAGTAGCCACAACC